>AWOL01S0021194.1:590-12108 GCA_000715115.1 Nicotiana otophora
GAGAAAATTGATTATGAGCAGCTATATGGATTTTTCTTTGGGGAGAGGAAAAGATAGAAAAGGGATAATCTAACTGAGGAGGGGGATAACTTTGGGCTGAGAATGTACTTGTGGGAGGAAGAGAAGTGACCCGAGGACATATGGGTTTCATGGGCACAAGGTGATCACTTTTCAAGAGGTGTAGTCGTTTAGAGACACCATCACTTTAGAGACACCATCACTTTCTGGAATAAATTGAAAAGGGAAGTACCCGACGGACAATTTTCATACCGCAATCTTACTAACCTGTGGTCCAAGGCTTTGATGAGTCCTGTATGTTGGGAAGACTTTCCTACAACCTGTTTGACCTTTTTCTCATTTTCCACACCGCTAAGCATTTTATTCTAAGTGTGTAAAATATTTTTAACAGTGCTATCAATGTTGTTCAAGATTCTATTTTGAGAAATATAATTTTCAGACTGACAATTGATTGTTGCTTCAATGTCACTAGATGGTGGTTTTTCTCCTTAGCGCAAAACAACATTCTTTTTGGGGATTTTGGGGGCATGATCTGCACCATATTTACTGAAATGTTCGAGAGGTGCAAAATCATGGATATATTTGACGCTAACAGGGCTATACATTAGTATTTCATGATTGTTGGAAAAAGCGGCTACCTCATCATCTTCCCAACTAGGGTGATTGGCCTGGCATTTTCTCTGGAAATGTTGGCCATTCCCGAGGATTATCGATGACAAGGTATTTATACTTACCTAGGAGCTGAGCAAGCCAAGTGATGGGTCACCATTTTCATACCTTTCTCGAAGGCATTCTACAGATGATTTGCATTTTTTCTTTATGGCCTTCTTGTTTTCTTTTTGGGTACCTGATAGTATTTTGCTATCTCCTCAAGGAATTCTTGGAACGAACATTCAATTTCCCATGGGCAGTGACCTGCGAAAGGAACCTTGAACCACTACACATTTCTACCTTCGATGTCAAAGTGCACAGTCCATTCCATGGTCGGACATGCTTCCATCTATTCATTCAAAGAAATACTATAGATTATATCCACAAGGAGAGTGGTACATGGGATGTATCATATGGAAAGAAAAAGTGGCCTTGATTGGCTTTTTAAGGTGAGAGTGGTCGAAAGCTATGACATGTGTTTGTTTATCCCACTTGGATGCATAGACTTTGATTTTTGCTTGCGAGATCACCGTGATGCTGTGGATATCTTCTTTGACCTTTGGCTTTGGTTCTTAAATTTGATAATAATCATCACGATATTCTTCATAAACATCCATGGAAAATAGAGTTTCTTCTGTGGGCTCAGATTCAAGTGAGAAAACGGATTCATGATCGTCATCTTCGCTGAAATGAAAGCTTGTGTAGTTTGTAATTTCAGAGAGAAGTCTAATACACTGCTTCGATTGCAGGAAATTCCTCGCAAAATATCATGTTTTATTACAAATAAAACATGCTCTATTTCCTCTTGCATTACCCTGCCTTACCCCCCTAAAGTATTTTTTTCCATCTGAACTTGGCCATGTCACTTGAGAATTTTGGAAACCTTAATCTTTGGAACTTCTTCCTTGGAGCCTCGCATGAGAAATCATTCGTTGATATGATCAAGTCCGACCCGGGCAAGCTCTATCCAGTGTTGGATCATTCTTCATTGTCTGTTTTAGAGTATATCGTTTTGCACATATATCATCAACAACATAAAAAATGGCTTGCCTAATGTAACTAATTTTCAGAGCAGTTAATTACAGGTATTTAGCTTCTATGATGTCATGGTTCGACCAGCCAACATCATTGGTAGGGATGATACAAATTCTTATTTTAGATTGACATCCCCACCCAGCCGAAAAAGGATATTGCCATTTTTTTCTGGAAATGTTTGCCAATGATATCTCTTTCCAAAGATAGACGCTTCATTTAACAAAGTTGTCTTTGATGTTTTGCATGCCTTTGGCCAGCATCGCCGCAGAAAACTTCATGCAAGATTCTAATGTTTGAAGTAAACTTTTGGTAAGTAAGGAAAGCATTATTGTCCTGCAACACAAGGGAATTCCACCAGTCTTGAAGAATACCTTAATGGTGAAAAGTGAATTCTGATAGAATTATGTAATTTTCTCGCTCTGCCAAATTCTTGGTCACCATCCAAGTGTAGAAATCTTGGATGCTTTGGGGCAATCTTGAGACTTTTATATCATCCAAGGTAATGGTATGGAAACCAGTACCTACCAATTTGGCTGTTTTTGAATCATATCTCCTTTCTGGAATTGACTCATAAGTCATCCCATAATAATCATTTTCAACTTCGGAGACCTCTGGCTCCATGGGCTGATTCATGAAAATTGGAGGAAGTTCTTCTTCTGAAGAATATTGGGAGGAAATAGTACTTACCTCGGAACTATCCTCTGTTGGAACGTCTTGGATAGAAACATAAGTAAGTTTCTCTGTTTGTTGGGCATCAGACCCTTAAGATGTTACCTCCTCTAAATCACTCTGTGGTTCAGCAACATAGAGGCTTGGTATTTCGAGGGTAGAGATCATGAGGTTCTCATATTTGGCATTTTTTGAGCTTTCTCCTACCTCCCTCTTAATTTCACATGTCTCAAGGCTACATGTACATCTTAACTTTCCCAAACTAATTTTGCAATGTCAAATTTGGATTCTTTAATAGTTTGAGAAAATGGGTTATGAGCAGCTATATGGCTTGTTCTTTGGGGAGAGAAAAAGCTAGAAAAAGGATAATCAATCCGAGGAGGGGAATATCTTTGGGGTGAGAATGTACTTATGGGAGGAAGAGAAGTGACTTGAGGACTTTAGGGTTTCTAGGGCATAAAGTGATCACTTTTCAAGTGGTATATTTGTTCTCTTAAAGACACCATCTATTTCTGCTGCTGCTGGAAGAAATGGAAAAGAGAAATACCCAGCGGATAAATATCGTACTGCAAGCTTGCTAACATGTCCTCCAAGGCTTTGATGGGTCCTGCATTCTGAGAAGACTTCTCTACAACCTGTTCTACCATCGTCTCAATATGTATGTGCACAAGCTGCGGCCTCGGGCCCAAGTATACGTATACATAACTGCGGCCTCAGGCCCAATGATGCATAAAGAATAAACAACGGCCTCAGGCCCACAGATTCATAAAGCATAAATTGCGGCCTGAGGCTCAAATACAGGTGTTCAACATTCAGGGTTTTAAAATCAGGAACTGAGAATCATATTGCAATACATGATATTTAAATACTGAATCATATTGAGTTACATGATACTGGAATGTCTAATAGAATTGGACTGAGACATGCATTCATAATAAATTGATATGTCATAATTGAGGCTCATGGGATATTGAATGAATTATGAAACTATGTTATCTAGAGAACAAAAGTTCTACTACTATTCATGAAATTGAGGTATAATTATTTTATGATGCAATTCATAATAGTCATAAAGAATGAGATGAAGGGAGAGTCATAAACATTCACAAACATAGAGACTTTGCCTCACATACATTTACTTTGGCCTTTTTAAGCGTATCACAATGTTTGTTGCCTCTTTCAACAATACATTTTGGGAATATATATCAAGAGGAACCAATATTAGCAATAATGATCATGTTTTAGTCACTTAGATATTTTATCAAACACTTGGTGGGCATAAAGCATCATAGCCTTTATTAACGGTGTTTCTACACCCAACAACTCATCCTCCTGCTTTTAGATAATTCTAAAATCTCAAATTGTTATAATCAATATCATTCTTAATCACCCATAAGATAAACGAGAGCCTTAATCAATAATGAACAATTAACATGTCACGCCCCAAAATCGAGGAGCGCGACCGGCGCTCAACCGAATAAACCCGGCCGAGCAAGCCTGTTAGATTTACTTCTACCCAAAATCATCCATGAACAAAGAGAAGATGTACTCCATTAATCAAATATTGAAAAGATTTCATTAGCAACTCTCATTTCATTTCCATTAGCAACTTTATTTATAATTTCCAAATTATTACAAGTTTATAGATATAATGTAAAACATATTTTCCAAAGACCAACATTTCTAGTTTGATTCCCATCATCGAATACCATTCACAACTTGTCTACGGAGCCTCTAAGTGCAATAGAAGTGAAGAATAGAAGTGTAGGCGACAAGGCCCCGGCTATATGTAACGACCCGACCGGTCGCTTCAAGAGTTATAACCCCATTTTCCCCATTCCTACTTTTTTTGTGTTATTCAGCTATATTATGTTATATCGGGTTAGTTGGTTCGAGTCCGAAAAGAACTCGGTGTGAAATCAGACACTTAGTCTCATAGTTGAAAATTTTAAGTTAGAAAAGTAGATCGGATATAGACCTATGTGTAAACGACCTCGGATTTGAATTTTGATGATTTCAAAAGCTCCGTATGGTGATTTTGGGCTTAGGAGCGTGTCCAGAATGTTATTTGGAAGTCCGTAGAGGAATAAGGCTTGAAATGCCGAAAGTTTTATTTTTGAGAAGTTTGACCGGGGGGGGTGACTTTTTGATATCGGGGTCGGAATCCGATTCTGAAAATTGGAATACCTCTGTTATGTCATTTTGGACTTGTGTGCAAAATTTGAGGTCAATCAGACGTGATTTGATAGGTTCCGGAGTTGTTTGTGGAAATTAGAGGTGATTTGAGGGTTGAATTGGGGCGTAATTCATCGTTTTAGCGTTGTTTGAGGTAATTTGAGGATTCGACTAAGTTCGTATGATATTTTAGGACTTGTTAGTATATTTGGTTGAGGTCCCGAGGGCCTCGGGTGAGTTACGGATGGTTAACAGATCAAAACTTGAACTACAACAGCTGCTGCAATTTCCTTATGTTGGAAATTGCTTCTGCCAGAATCGAGCCTAGAAATCCAGCCCAGATCGAGTCCAAGGTCGAGGGCCACGATCGAAGCCGTGATCGAGCCCAGGGTCGAGGGTCACGGTCGAAGGCCGGGTTGAAGACATGATTGAAGGCGTAGGATCGAGAACGAGGATCGAGGGCTAGGATCAAGAACCAGGATCGAGGGCCACGATCGAAGGCCAAGATCGAAGACCTCGATCGAAGGCCAAGATCGAGGAAGAACCGAGGTTGTCTGGGCAGAATTATAAAAACAGGGACGTCGTCCCATTTGCCATTTTTGACAAATTAGAGCTTGAGGAGAGGCGATTTTTAATATATTTTCAAGGCAAACTTAAGGTAAGTCCCTTGTGATCATTTCTACTCCATAATATTGCATTATCATCGAATAATCCGACTAGATTACATGATTTTGAGGTGTAAATCGGAGATTGGAACTTAGAAATTTGGAAATAAGATTTATAGATTTGAGGGTCGAGTTGAGGTCGGATTTTGGTAAAATTGGTATGGGTAGACTCGTGGTTGAATGGGCTTTCGGATTTTTTAACTTTTGTCGATTTCCGAGACGTGGGCCCCACATGCGAGTTTTGAGCTAGTTTTTGGATTTTTATGGAAAAATAATTATTATCTTGTGGAATTAATTCCAATGAATTTTTTTGACTTAAAGAAATTATTTATGAGCAGATTCGAGGCGTTTGGAGACCAATTCACGAGGAAAGGGCATTGCAGAATAAGAATTTTGCGGTTTGAGGTAAGTAACGATTGTAAATCTAGTCCTGAGGGTATGAAACCCCAGATTTCGTATCATTCTACTATTTTGAAGTGACGCACATGCTAGGTGACGGGCGTGTGGGCGTGCACTGTTGTGGATTTGTGACTTGGTCTGTCCCGTAGCAACTGTAAAGTTGCATAATTTGTTGAAACCATTGATACTTATATGTTTTAAAAAGATTTTCTGTAAATTGGGCTGAATGCCATGTTTGGGCCTTGCGTCAATGCTGTTTGGACCTTAGGGTTGTTTCTTACCATCCTCTCACTGTTTTCGATTGAAAATCTATACTCAGTTGTGTTTATACTTGTTTACCGTATAACTCAGTTTTATGACTCTATTTTGATGCATATAAATGTTTTGGGCCGAATGCCCTGTTTTACTGAAATGCCCGAGTGGCTTGATTTGTAAGGATGAGTATGGATCGGGGCTGTCTGCCTGCAACATATTTATGACTGAGTGAGGCCGAGGGCCTGATTTGTGAGGATGCGTGTGGATCGGGGCTGCCCCCTGCTAAATACTTTATGACTGAGTGAGGCCGAGGGCCTGATTTGTGAGGATGCGTGTGGATCGGGGCTGCCCCCTGCTAAATACTTTATGACTGAGTGAGGCCGAGGGCCTGATTTGTGAGGATGCGTGTGGATCGGGGCTGCCCCCTGCTAAATACTTTATGACTGAGTGAGGCCGAGGGCCTGATTTGTGAGGATGCGTGTGGATCGGGGCTGCCCCCTGCTAAATACTTTATGACTGAGTGAGGCCGAGGGCCTGATTTGTGAGGATGCGTGTGGATCGGGGCTGCCCCCTGCTAAATACTTTATGACTGAGTGAGGCCGAGGGCCTGATTTGTGAGGATGCGTGTGGATCGGGGCTGCCCCCTGCTAAATACTTTATGACTGAGTGAGGCCGAGGGCCTGATTTGTGAGGATGCGTGTGGATCGGGGCTGCCCCCTGCTAAATACTTTATGACTGAGTGAGGCCGAGGGCCTGATTTGTGAGGATGCGTGTGGATCGGGGCTGCCCCCTGCTAAATACTTTATGACTGAGTGAGGCCGAGGGCCTGATTTGTGAGGATGCGTGTGGATCGGGGCTGCCCCCTGCTAAATACTTTATGACTGAGTGAGGCCGAGGGCCTGATTTGTGAGGATGCGTGTGGATCGGGGCTGCCCCCTGCTAAATACTTTATGACTGAGTGAGGCCGAGGGCCTGATTTGTGAGGATGCGTGTGGATCGGGGCTGCCCCCTGCTAAATACTTTATGACTGAGTGAGGCCGAGGGCCTGATTTGTGAGGATGCGTGTGGATCGGGGCTGCCCCCTGCTAAATACTTTATGACTGAGTGAGGCCGAGGGCCTGATTTGTGAGGATGCGTGTGGATCGGGGCTGCCCCCTGCTAAATACTTTATGACTGAGTGAGGCCGAGGGCCTGATTTGTGAGGATGCGTGTGGATCGGGGCTGCCCCCTGCTAAATACTTTATGACTGAGTGAGGCCGAGGGCCTGATTTGTGAGGATGCGTGTGGATCGGGGCTGCCCCCTGCTAAATACTTTATGACTGAGTGAGGCCGAGGGCCTGATTTGTGAGGATGCGTGTGGATCGGGGCTGCCCCCTGCTAAATACTTTATGACTGAGTGAGGCCGAGGGCCTGATTTGTGAGGATGCGTGTGGATCGGGGCTGCCCCCTGCTAAATACTTTATGACTGAGTGAGGCCGAGGGCCTGATTTGTGAGGATGAGTGTGGATCACGGCTGCCCGCCTGTAGCATATTTATGACTGAGTGAGGCCGAGGGCCTGATTTGTGAGGATGCATGTGGATCGGGGCTTCCCGCCTGCTACATACTTTATGGCTGAGTGAGGCCGAGGGCCTGATTTGTGAGGATGAGTGTGGATCGGGGCTGTCCCCCTGCAACATACTTTATTATTATCGCACGTGAGTTGTCCATGCAGATTATAGCGCTTGGGCTGAAGGAGCCCCTCCGGAGTCTGTACACACCCCCGGTGAGCACAGGTACCTACTGAGTGCGAGTGTCGAGTGCTGAGTGACTGGGAGGCATGAGTTATTGTGAGGTATGCCCGAGTGGCACGAGTGACTGTGAGCTTTGCCCGAGGGGCTATATATGAGTGATGTTTTGCCCGAGGGGCTTTTTATGATTTCATCATTTTTGCTCACCTTTGCATTGAGCCTTTGTTTGAAAAACTGTTGGAGAAATGTCTTTAAATGCTTTTTACTGGAACTGGGTTTAAACGAGATGCTTGATTCAAATCCTGATTTTTAAGAGCATGTGATATTTTACTGAGATTTCCTGATATGAACGTTATATGCTTTATTGCTCATCACTACTGCTCAGTCTTTATTTATTGTTGTTACTTACTGAGTTGGCGTACTCAAGTTACTCCTTGCACCTTGTGTGCAGATCCAGGTGTAGCTGGACACGGTAGCGGTTTTTGAGTGTTCTGGTTGCAAATTTTCTTGGAGATAGCAAAGTAGCTGTTTGGCGATCGCAGCCCCTATTCTTCTCCCTCTTATCTTTCTCTAGTTGTATTTAGCTATTTTTCGGGCTGAGTTAGCCTTGATATTGTTAGACGGATTGTAGTATATGCTCATGACTAGTGACACCCCGATGTTGGGGTTTTCTTTTCCGCACTTCTGTTTTCTTTGTTTTGAACTCTTTAAATGGAGGTTTTAAGTTAAATAACCTTGAAATTATCTTTGAAGTGAAAAATATCGGTTTGTTTTGGAAATGAGTCGGCTTGCCTAGTTCCACAATAGGCGCCATCACGACAGAGGTTAGTTTGGGTCGTGACACTATACCACGTGGAAAACAATACAACGGAAGATGACTTAAAGCCAGTAATAGAGTAGGGCTCAACAAAACCTACTGAATAGAGAGTGACTGCTAATGAGGACCAAAGCTGCCCGCTGATGAACCACCTGCATCCATTGAAGATGCAGCGCCCCCGACAAAAGGGACATTAGTACATATGGAATAGTACTAGTATGTAAAGCTAACTGTCCTCTTTCAAAATAGAATGCCAACATAAAAGGGAAAACCATGGAAACAACAATCAACAATTAATGATATCCAATTTCCAAGTTAAGATCATATTATTTTTGGTTGGGAGATCTTTAGCACCGATATACCATTGTTCACAATATCAATACCATCGTACTTTTAGCACGGAGTCCGATCATGACCCGATCGGCTAGGCCATCTCATTCGAGACATCAACCACAATCACAATTTCAATTACAATTTCCAACACAATCACCACCATGTGCGCGGCATGGCATCCGATCACGACCCGATCGGCTAGGCCAACTCACCACAATGCCGTGTGGATCGATATCATCCTCTTCTATCAATCATCTCATCCCAATTAAGGGAAAATAATTTTATCATATCAATCTTATCCTAAATAAGGGGAATAATAATAATCCGCTCCTACAACGGCACGTGTAGTTTCGGGGTTAGGTTATTTCAACCTACCCTTCCTCAGTGACTATGGATACTCCAAAAAACATTTTTTGTTTGCAAACAAAGATAACGTAAATACAAATTTATTTACCTCATCATATTTCACATTGTACAAATCTCCATTAGTACTTTCAACCAATCACAACAACAATATTCCATTGGCTCTTTTGGCCATTCACAAGACTAATTATTCAAGGCACGGTGGACGTATTTGATATTCAACACTTTCATTTTATCGCTATCATGTATCATCATCATAAATATCAACATGTATAATATTTCGGAAATCACAACTTTACGTTCATCAGTAGTGAAGACTTTAAACATAATGGACTTCTTTCCAAGAAATGGAGTAAAATGGAGCACTTGAAGTACAAGTTAAAATCATAAACGAGTAATACATCATTTATTCTTGAAACACTTTTCCACAAAAAGGGCAATACACAATTTCCACCCAATAATATGTAAGACAAAACACACTAAAACTACTTACAAAGCACAACATTAGTTAAAACAACTACATATGGGCATCACTTGAGTTCATAAGCATTTAGGCAATTCTGTTTTCAATGTCAATTTTGTAACAGTTGAATCACAGCTCCTTTCATAATCTTTCTCACATCATTTCATTTAATTGGCACAATTGGCCACAAGTACAACTTTCACTCTTGGCACGTTGGCCACAATTTATATCCCCAATTCACTTATTTCATTTCGAACCATATTTATAGATTATCAACTATAAGACATTTTCAATCAAGACTTTAGATACACATATGAGCAATTAAGAGTCTTAAGCATATTGAGTTTTTCTCACACAGTTTGGCATACTAGCTTTCATTTGAAACACGACTCAAAGCCATAACATTTTAACACACACATCATTCTTGAACACATTCCCGAAGGATAACATAATGTGATAGGACCATTCGGAACACATTTTGAATACATAATTATTGACCCTTTGCTTACTCAGGACGATTAAATTTATTGGGAACAACTCGAAACAAGAGAATAACTAACTTGAACCAACCATACTTGAAACTTACGGGAATATCATGGAATTAAATTATAAGGGAGTAGTTTAGCCAACATACCTCGCTTTGAGCTTTTCTTAAATTACTACAATGTTCCGGAAATCCTAGCAACTTAAATCTAATTTGAAACATAACGAAAGTGAACCATAATTAGGAAGATATTCTTTTTCTAAGGTCATTCGAGCATTTTATTAAACACTAGGTGTGAAAATGGGTTACAAGGTTCTTCCACAAGATTTATTTCAATTCACAACCCAATCCTTACTTATTTGAGCTCAACAATCTTCCCACAAACCTTATTAGTACATGCATATATATATAAATAATACTCTTACACCTAAGAATCATACACCCATCTTTTACCCCAAACTCGAAATTGAAGACTAGGGTTTGATCCTTACCTCTTGAGTGAAGATCTTGTGAGATTTCCTTATTGGATTTCAACGCTTGGACAAGATCTTGATGAACAAAGCACTTGAGCTTCTTCCGCTCTCTAGAACACTCTCACTTCTCTCTAAAAATATTAGGTTTTTGTCTTCAAAATGAGCCCCAAAGGCTATTTATCAAAATGGGGTCGGGTGATAAAAATAGGAAAATGAACTCTCCGAACTCAGATCTACGCTCGCAACCTTTGGTAATTGAGTCATAACTTCTTGTAGGATTGTCCAACTGATGAACAGTTTGAAGCGTTAGAAACTGGACTCAACGATCTTTCATTTGATAGGTTATTAATCGCATAAATCCCTATATATATGTAGATATGATCGTCAAAAATTTGGTCTTGTGTGTATTCATTTGCAACTTTAGTCAATCATGTAATTTCCAACTTGACTTGGACTTAGGGCTCTCCTTAGACCCCACATCACTTATAATGTGCCTCGTACACTTATTATCATATACAATTGATATCCATCATATTAATAGTTCTTATTGCACACAAAATAATATAATTAGCACACATCAACTTTCTTAATAGCACTTATGTACTGCAATGTTTTCCGGCGTGCTACATTCTCCCCCACTCAAGAACATTCGTCCTCGAATGAGGTGTAGAGTCCATCCCCAAACACTTAACATAACTCGTTTCTTCTTCCACACATCTTAAGCTCCCAAAGTTTACTAACTCCCAAATTTTTCAGAAATTTCGGCAGAGTCTCCCTTGTAATTGGGCATATCCACCTGTCAGAGTAACACCAAAACAACTCCTAAAAACACATCCACAACCCAACACAATACCACAAGGTATATATCAATAACACCAGTCTCAGCATTACAAGCACTGCATTATCATAATGATATCAGTACATGAAGCACATCATATGTATGCTCATCACCACATCTCTGGTCTTAAAAGTTGTTCATAATTAATTCCA
>AWOL01S0021194.1:18882-40134 GCA_000715115.1 Nicotiana otophora
AGTGTCATGTGGAAGGGGCCTTGTGTATTGACTTGCAGATTTTTGACTCACTCTAAAGAATTAGAATGGTTGGTGGTATGGATGTGCAGACCTTACTACCTGAGCGAAATGGTTGTGGGAGCATGCCCCATGGGGAGATTTGTATAAGTGTGACATGTCAGTCACTTGATTGTTAAAGATTGAGACCGAATATGGAGGTCATGGTAATATCGCAAGTGCGAGAGTTTATGCCTGAGAGGCATTCTATTCCTTGGGTTATGGACCATGTGAGTTTGTTCCGGATTGACGGTTGTTCTTGTGTGTCATTGGAAAAAAGGGGTTATTGTGGATCCTTGAAAGATTATTATCCTAGTGTGGTACGATCCGAATTGGCTTGAGGTCCGTGGATGGATATAAGTATGAATGTGGGCTCTATATTAGGACAAATGTGTTCATTTCAGCATAGCATTGTATTCGGAGGGGTCTTCAGACTTTGGATGTTATTTCTGTCGTCAGCTATTTCATGTCATACTCTATTGTGCCTTGTGAGTTGTGAGACAGTTTGATTATTCGCACTCGTATTGAGATCCCATATAGTTTGTGGTATTATGTGAGTAGGATGGCTCTCGAGATGTAGATCATATATCGCACCTTAGTTGTGCTTGAGTTTTATAGCATATAACGCTACCCGTCTCCCCAGGATTTGTATTATGCACTTAGCGCGCTTATGGTTGATATTCAGGCATTTCGTGGGTATAAGCATTATGGCTCAATGTGTGTTTTCTTTAGATTATTATGTGTGGATCGGGTGGCACTCCGCCACGGGTATATGGTTGGACTGGGTGGCACGCTGCCATGAATATGTTGTTTTGATCAGGTGGCACGCCGCCACGGGTATCATGGTTGGATCGGGTTGCACACCGTAAAGGTATCATGTGTGGATCGGGTTGCATGCCGCAAGAGTGTGATGTTGAGTACAATTCCTCATATCTATCCGTATGTGTTTTGTTTCTCATTTTCTGGGGAAAGTTCATAAAATCTTTTTGGTTGTTTAAATTAGCTACGTGGGTTGAGTAGTTCTTTCCATAGTTCGTTTTTCTTATGTATCGCATTCGAATCTGTAGCTTGTTAGCACATTATGGTATCATATGAGGCTTTTGCAGTGTCTGAGGTGCTTTATTGCCTGAGCAGTTCGTACTGGGGTGAGATGATATTATTGGACCTGGGATTAGTGCGATCAGATTTATATAAATATTATTGAAGAGTAAATATTGTTATTCAGTCCAGAATGAGGTAATGGTTCTTGTTGGGGGGAGAGACTCTATGAATTGTGATTCTGCAGGTGGTTACGAGTTTCTACACATTGCTTTTGTCGTTGCGGTATTGCGAGAGCGGGAAACGGGACTTATATGCTTCGTGAGGTGCGTTGTGGGCATCAGATTCGTGGGATTTCGACTATCGTTGTCAGATGATGTTATTATAGTAATGTGAGTTACACGGGGCATGGTAAGAATTTAGTAAGGGTATACAATCATGTATTGGTACATCGTGTAGTGATTGAAACAGTGTTCGTATGTTGGAAGCAGTCCTAGTAGAGAATTTCGGATGTTGGAATTTGGCTCTAAGGCTTATTTGCCTAAATAAAGGGGAGGATCTTCATATTTGCTCGAGCTAATGTGCTCAACTGAGTTGTGGTAGCATGGGTAGGTGCACGAGGTGTTAAACAGTGATTTTAGACAACTCCAGAGCAGCTCTTAGCACGTTCGAGGATGAACGTATGTTTAAGTGGGAGAGAGTGTAATGACCCGACCGGTCATTTTGAGCTTTAGCGCATCGTTTGGCGGTTTGAGGTATTGAGCAGCTTCACTTTAGGTATTACGACTTGTACGCGCGGTCAAAATTTAATTTTGGGAAGTTCGGACTTAATTTGGAAAGCAAATTGTAAGTTCGGAAGCCTTAAGTTGGAGGAATTGACTAAAGTGTGTTTTTTGAGTAAACGACCTCGGAATTGGGATTTGAAGGTTCCAACAGGTTCGTACGATGATTTTGGACATGGGCGTATGTCCGGATCGGATTTTGGATGACCCGGGAGCGTTTCAACGCCTATTATGGAAGTTGGCATTTTGGAAGAATTTCATAAATTTGAGTTGAAGTGCATTTCAAAGTTATCATTGTCCTTTTGGGATTCCGAGCCTGGGAATACCTCCGTATAGTGATTCTGGTATTGGGAGCGCGTCCGGATGTTGATTTGGAGGTCCGTAGGTAATTTTGACGCCATTTGGCGAAAGTTGGAATTTGGATGATTTTTGAGAAGTTTGATCGGGAGTGGACTTTTTGATATCGTGGTCGGATTCCGATTCCGGAAGTTGGAGTAGGTCTGTAATGTCAAATGTGACTTGTGTGCAAAATTCGAGGTCAATCGTACGTGACTTGATAGGTTTCAGCATCGATTGTAATGTTAATGTTTTAAAGTTCACTAAGTTTCAATTGGAGGGTGATTCGTATTTTTAGCATTGTTTGATGTGATTTAAAGACTCGACTAAGTTCGTAATGTGTTTTGGGACATGTTGGTATATTTGGTTGAGGTCCCGAGGGCCTCGGGTGGATTCCGAATAGTTAACGGATCGAGTTTGGACTTGGATGAAATGCTTAGGCAGCTGATATCTTGTGCAATCGCGCATGAGTGAAAAGGACCGCAAGTGCGAGCTCGCAGGTGCGAGCCAAGAGTCGTAGGTGCGAAGGAGAGGAGGTTGGCCAGCAACTGCAGGTGCGGAACATTTGGGCGCACCTGCGAAGGCGCAGGTGCGAAGAGGGCATGCAGGAGCTGGCGATGGGCGCAGGTGCAGCGAATGGACCGCAGATGCGGGACTGTTAGACCGAGTTGGAGCCGCAACTGCGATGGAATTTCCCCAGGTGCGGAGCCACAGAAGCGGCTATTTGACTGCAGGTGCGAGAGGTCGCTGGGCATTATGCTTTTTTAAGAGCGGGATTTGGCCCATTTTCTTTCATTTTCTCTTTGTTGGGCGATTCTTGGAGAGGTTCAGGTGGAGGTTTTTATCATCAATGGCAAGGTAAGTTATCCCCCCCCCCCTTATTTTGAGTTAGATACATGGTTTTTATATGGATTCAAGCGTGGAAATTGGTAGAAATTGTGGGATTTTGATAGAAAACCTACAATTGGAAATTTTGGATTTTTCACCACGAATATGGGCATGTAATTGGAAATAAATCATATCTTTGGGTTCGTGAGGTTATGGGTAATGGTTATCTTTGAATATTTTCGGAATCCGGGCATGTGGGCCCGAGGGTGATTTTATCGACTTTTTCGAGCGGAGTTGGAAATTGAATTATAATGAGTGTTAGAGTATATATTTATGGGTTTGCACATTTATTGACTAGTTTGGGAGTGACGGGCATCAGTTTGAATTGTTTGAGAGGCTTTGAAGCAGGTTATGGAATTGCAGAGCGAGGTAAGTCTCATTTCTAACCTTGTAAGAGGAAATTAACCCCATAGGTAAATTGATTTAATATGTGCTTCTACTTGCGGGGGCTACGTACGCACGAGGTGACGAGAGTCCGTGCGTAGCTGCTAATTATGCTTATGTCCGGGTAGTTTTAGGTTTACACCATGTCGTTGTTGATACCGTTATTTGATTATGTTTATTTGTTTTGCCTTGAAAAGAGGTGAAATTGAGGATTTCGAGACTTGAATGTTTTCATTGAATTTCGTATTTTTGAAAAAGAATTTAAGAAATATTATAATAACTTAAGAAATCTATGTGCAACCGCGTCGCAAATATATTTCGCGAGCGGGGTAAATTTCCACTACTCTCATGGGAACGGGCCGTTTGCCTCAGCATGTTTAACTTTATATGTTGGTTCGTGTCATTCGTCCCTCGGCATTGCACAATTTATATTTATATGTTGGATCGGGCCGTACGACCTCGGCAAGACTGGCGCATGATAACTCCTTGGAATTAATAATAATTGACGCTGCTTTATTGGCTGGAGATATAAATTGTTAAATGATGAAAAATGAATTTGGGAAATTTCTTATTAACAAAAGAATTGTTTACTTATTTCATGATATTGAGCTTACATCCGTTCTACATGATCTATGCTTAATTATATCATTAGTATTTTATTTATAGCCCATAGTAAGTGTCGGAGTCAACCCCTCGTCACTACTTCTTCGAGGTTAGGATGGATACTTACTGGGTATGCATTGAATTACGTACTCATACTACACTTGCTACACATGTTTGTGCAGGTGCATATATGTCTAGTAGCATTGTGCGCACATAGGTACGGTTATTGGGGGGACTTAGGTGAGCTGCACTCTATTCTACGATTCGGAGCACGCAGAGTCTCCTTCAGAGTATTTATATTTTTCCTGTCCAATTTGTATTCCGGACAGATGTTGTATATTATTTTACATCCTAGTTGATGCTCATGCACTTATGACACCGGGTTTTGTGGTGATTATGGGTTGTCCTGTATTGAAATTGATCAAAATATTATTGTTTACTTGGTAAATTCCATCTTTTACTATTTAATTGAAGGAAATATGATTTCAAAAATATTTAAATGAGAACCAAATAAATATTTATTCTTTGCTTGCCTGACAGCGATGTCCGGCGCCATCACGACCTTTAATGTATTTTGGGTCGTGACATCCTACTACACTTTAAAACCTGACTCTGATACCAAGTTTGTCACGCCCCGAAATTGAGGAGCACGACCGACGCTCAACTGAATGAACTCGGCCGAGCAAGCCTGTTAGATTTTCTTCTACCCAAACTCACCCATGAATAAAGAGGAGATGTACTCCACTAATCCAACATTGAAAAGATTTCATTAGCATCTCCCATTTCATTTCCAGTAGCAGCTTCATTTATAATTTCCAAATTATTACAATTTTATAGATATAATGAAAAAGATGTTTTCCAAAGACCAACATTTCTAGTTCGATTGCCAACATCGAATACCACCCACAACCTGTCTACGTAGCCTCTAAGTGCAACAAAAGTGAAGAATGGATGTGTCAGAGACAAGGCCCCAACTATACCTCATAGTACAAAAAATAACGTAAGACGACTTAAAGCCCGGAATAGAGTAGGGCTCATCAAAACCTGCTGAATAGAGAGTGGCTGCTAATGAGGACCAAAGTTGCCCGTTGATGAACCACCTTCATCCATAGAAGATGCAGTGCTCCCGGCAAAAGGGACGTTAGTACATATGGAATGGTACTAGTATGTAAATCTAACTGTCCTCTTTCAAAATAGAATGCCAACATAAAAGGGAAAACCATGAAAATAACAATCAACAATCAATGATATCCAATTTCCAAGTTAAAACATATTAATTTAAAAAATACGAAGATAATATTATTTCTGGTTGGGAAACCTTTAGCACCGATATATCATTGTTTACAATATCACTGTTCACAATACCAATGTTCACAATACGAATACTACCATACTTTTAGCATGGAGTCCGATCACGGCCCGATCGTCTAGGCCATCTCAACCGAGACATCGACCACAATCACCACCATCTGTGCGGCATTGTAATGACCCCACCGGTCATTTTAAGCCCTAGCACATCGTTCGGTGGTCCGAGGCCCTGAGTAGCTTCACTTCAGGTATTATGACCTGTACGCGTGGTCGGGATTTAATTTCAGGTAGTTCGGAATTGATTTGGAGAGAAAATTCTAATTCGGAAGCCTTAAGTTGGAAGAATTGACCTATGGCATGAATTTTCAGTAAACGACCTTGGAATTAGGATTTGAAGGTTCCAACAGGTTCATATGATGATTTTGGACATGGGCGTATGTTCGGATCGGGTTTTGGATGACCCGAGAGCGTTTCAATGCCTATTATGGAAGTTGGCATTTTGGAAGAATTTCATAAATTTTAGTTGAAGTGCATTTCAATGTTATCAATGTCCGTTTGGGATTCTGAGTCTGGGAATAACTTCGTATGGTGATTCTAGTATTGGGAGCACGTAGGTCTTTACGAGGTCATTTGGCGAAAGTTAGAAATTTTAAGGTTTTTGGAGAGTTTGAACGGGAGTTGAATTTTTGATATCGGGGTCGGATTCTGATTTTTGAAGTTTGAGTAGGTCTGTAATGTCAATTGTGACTTGTGTACAAAATTTGAGGTCAATCGGATGTGATTTGATAGGTTTCGGCATCGAAGGTAGATGTTTGAATCTTCAAAGTTCATTAGGTTTGAATTGGAGGGTGATTCATAGTTCGATGTTTTTTTGGTGTGATTTGAGGCCTTGACTAAGTTCGTAATGCATTTTGGGACCCATTGGTATAATTTGTTAAGGTCCCGGGTGCCTCGAGTGGATTACGGAAGGTTAACGGGTCGCTTTTTTTGGACTTAAGAATTTATGAAGCTTAATGCTTCTGGTGTAATCGCACTTGTGTGACTTTGGTCGTAGGTGCGAGGTCGCGAATGGGCGAATTGCTCGTAGAAGCGAGAAGGGACTGGAGCTGGGGAAGCCGCAGAAGCGGACTGGAAAAGTGCACCTGTGAGTGCACAGGCGCGAGGCGGCTGTTGCTGGTGCGTAAATTGCATAGATGCGCACATTAGGTGGCACGTGCGATGCCCTCAGAAGCTAAGAGACTTCCGTAGGAGCGAGTTATTAGCTGGGCAGTGAGGACCACAGGAGCGGAATTTGGACCGCAGGTGCGAAGGTCTGGCTGGGCAGTGTGTTTCTTTAAAATGAGGGTGTGGCTCAATTCCACTTCATTTCGTCTATGAGAGCCGATTGTGGAGAACTTTTGGAGTGCCATTTTATCATCCTTCATGAGGTAAGTTATTCCCACGCATTGTGAGTTAAATACAAGATTTATACATGAATTCAAGCCTGAAAATTGATAGAAATTGTGGGATTTTGAAAGAAACCTAGAAATTTATATTTTTAGATTTAGCCCACGAATTTGGGCATGGAATCGAGAATGATCTATATATTCATGTTCGTAATGTTATAGGTAATGTTTACCTTCGAAAATTTTTGGAATCTGGGCATGTGGGCCCGAGGGTGATTTTTATCGACTTTTCGAGCGGAATTGGGGATTGTTATAATTTGAATTATAATGAGTATTAGAGTATATATTTATGGGTTTGCACGTTTATTGATTAGTTTTGAAGCGTTGGGCATCGAATTGAGTTGATGGAGAGGCTTTGGAGCCGATTATGGAATTGTGGAGCGAGATAAGTCTCCTTTCTAACATTTTAAGATGGAATTAAACCCATAGGTGAATCAAATCATTATGTGCCTCTATTTGTGGGGGCTACGTACGCACGAGTTGACGAGAGTCCGTGTGTGGCTACTATTATGCTTATGTCTGGGTAGTCTAGGACCCATATCATGTTATACTTGCGATGCTTGCGCCCTACTTGTTAATTTAATTGTTTGAAATATTTTCAAACTTTATAAAGGACTTTTAAAAAGGTTAAACTTCATTTACTTGACCGTTAATTTGCAATTCTCGGAAATTTGCCCCTTAATGAATCTTGAATTGGTTGTTTAATATGTTTTCTCTTTTTGTGGAGCGGGCCGAATGCCTCGGTAGCAGATAGATGCATCTATGGTTCATGTAAGTGTCCGAGTCGATCCTCGTCACCACTTCTCCGAGGTTAGGCGCGATACATACTAGGTACGCGTTGATTTACGTACTCATACTACCCTTGCTACACATGTTTGTGCAGGTACACATATGTCTAGTAGCCTTGTGGGCGCAGAGGCACGGTTATTGCGGGGACTTAGGTGAGTTGCACTCTATACTACGATATGCAGCCAGCAGAGTCTCCTTCAGAGTATTTATATTTTTCCTGTCCAATTTGTTTTCCAGACAGATGCTATATTTTATTTTAAATTACTAGTTGATGTTCATGCACTAGTGACATCGAGTTTTGGAGTGAATTATGGGTTGTTTGGTATTGAAACTGTGAAAATATTTTTATTTACTCTGTAAAGTCCATCTTTTATTATTTAATTGAAGGAAATCGTGATTTCAAATACTAAAATGAGTAATTAAGTTAACTAATTGTTGTTGGCTTGCCTGACAGCGGTGTCCGGTGCCATCACGACCTTTAATGGATTTTGGGTCGTGACAAGTATGGTGTCCGATCATGACCCGATCGGCTAGGCCATCTCACCATAATGCCGTGTGGATCGACGTCATCCTTTACTATCAATTATCTCATCCCAACTAAGGGGAAATAATTTTATCACATCAATCTCATCCCAACTAAGGGGAATAATCACAATCCACTCCTACACCGGTATGTGTAATTTCGGGGTTAGGTTATTTCAACCTACCCTTCCTCGGTGACTATCGATACTCCCAAAAATATTTTTTGTTTGCACACAAAAGATAACATAAATACAAATATATTTACCTCATGATATTTCACATTGAATAAATCTCCATTAGTACTTTCAACCAATCACAACAGCAATATTCCTTTTGCTCTTTTATCCATTCACAAGATTAATTATTCAAGGCACGGTGGCCATATTTGATATTCCGCACTTTAATTTCATGCCTCTCATGTATCATCATCATAAATATCAACACATATAATATTTCAAAAATCACAACTTTATGTTCACTAGTAATGAAGACTTTAAACACAATGGATTTCTTTCAAAAACATGGAGTAAACTGGTTGGCAATCGAAGCACAAGTTAAAATCATAAACGAGTAACACATCATTTACTATTGAAACACTTTTCCACAAAAAGGGCAATACACAATTTCTACCCAAGAATATGTAACTAGCCAAAACACGTTGAAACTACTTACAAAGCATAACATTAGTTAAAACAGCCACATATGGGCATCCCCAATTCACTTATTTCACTTCCAACCATCTTTATAGATTATCAACAATAAGACATTTCCAATCAAGACTTTAGATGCACATATGAGCAATTAAGAGTCTTAAGCATATTGAGTTTTTCTCACACAGTTTGGCATACTAGCTTTCATTTGAAACACGACTCAAAGCCATAACATTTTAACACACATATCATTCCTGAACACATTCCTGAAGGATAACATAATGTGATAGGACCATTCGAAACACATTTTGAATACATAATTATCGACCCTTCGCTTACTCAGGACAATTGAATTTATTGGGAATAACTCGAAACAAGAGAATAAAGAACTTGAACCAACCAAACTTGAAACTTACGGGAACATCATGGAATTACATTATAAGAGAGTAGTTTAGCCAACATACCACGCTTTGAGCTTTCCTTAAATTACTACAATGTTTCGAAAATCCTAGCAACTTAAATCTAATTTGAAACATAATGAAAGTGAACCATAATTAGGAAGATATACTTTTTCTCAGGTCATTCGAGCATTTTATTAAACACTAGGTGTGAAAATGGGTTACAAGCTTCTTCCACAAGATTTATTTCAATTCACAACTTAATCCTTACTTATTTTAGCTCAACAATCTTCCCATAAACCTTATTAGTACATGCATATATAAATAATACTCTTACACCTAAGAATCATACACCCATCTTTTACCCCAAACTCGAAATTGAAGACTAGGGTTTGATCCTTACCTCTTGCTTGAAGATCATGTGAGATTTCCTTATTGGATTTAAAAGCATGGAAAAGATCTTGATGAACAAAGCACTTGAGCTTCATCCTCTCTCTAGAACACTCTAACTTCTCTATAAAAATATCACGCTTTTGTCTTCAAAATGAGCCCCAAAGGTTATTTATCAAAATGGAGTCGGGTTATAAAAATAGGAAAATGAACTCTCCGAACTTAGATCTACGGTCATATAATGGACTGCAGAAAGGGTATGCGGTCTGCATAATGGACCACAAAATCGGTGCCCAGAACTGGGCTAAATTGGTCAGTTCTATGACCATTATGCGGTCTGCCAGCCTTTGGTAATATTTTCATTACTTCTTGTAGGTGTGTCCAAATAAAAAACGGTTTAAGGTGTTAGAAACTAGACTCGAAGATCGTTCATTGGAAAGGTTTTTCATAACATAACTCCTTATATATGTGTAGATATGCCTATCCAAAGTTTGGTCTTGTGCGTACTCATTTAGGACTTTAGTCTATCATGTAATTTCCAACTTGACTTAGACTTAGGGCTATCCTTAGAAACCGCATCACTTATAATATGCCTCGTACACTTATTATAATATCAAATTTATGTCTATCATGTTAATAGTCCTCGTCTGCATACAAAATAATATAATTAGCAAACATCAACTTTCTTAATAGCGCTTAAGTACTTCAAACTTTTTCGGGGTGCTATACAACAACCCAAACCTATAACCGTTCATGATTTTCTATCAAACCCATCAACTCATATCTCATGAAATTGGAGTCTATAATCATTAATCCAATGCTATAATCAATTAGAGGGTGAACGTTCAATCATCTTGAATTCGAGCATAATCTTATGCACGTCACTCTGTGTACTCATTTTACACATTCGTGCCTAATCCGAATATAACGAGTGTTACATGAAAATCTAACTGGGGAAGGGAATAGCTTTGGGAAGAGAATATACTTATGAGGAAGAGAAGTGACTTGAGAACTTCTGGGTGTCTGGGGAACAAAGTGATCAGTTTTTGTGAGGTTTATTTGTTCTCTTAAAGACACCATCTCTTTCTGCTACTACTGGAAGAAATGAAAAAGAGAAGTACCCGACGGACAAATATCTTACTGCAAGCTTACTAACTTGTGCTCTAAGGCTTTGATGAGTTATGCATGCTGAGAAGGCTTATCTACAAACTATTCAATGTTTTTCTCAATATATTTCCACTTTGCTAAGCATTTTATTGTGAGCTTGTGCAGTAGTTTTAAAAGTGCTACCTATGTTGTTCAAGATTATAAGAAATAGAATTTTCTGATTGCAAATTTATTGTTGATTTAATGTCACTAGATGGTGGTTTTTGTCCTAAAAGGAAAACAATATTCTTTTTGGGGATCTTGGGGGCATGATCTGCAACTTATTTACTAAAATGTTCAAGAGGTGGAAGATCATGGGTATTGTAATGACGCGGTCGGTCTTTTTTATATTGTATCCATGTTACCCTATTTATTGTCTTTTATATGTTTATTTGTGGTTATGTGACTTTCGGGGTGGTTGGATTTGTTTTGGGAAAGTTTTGGAGTGAATCAGGACACTTAGTCCCTATGTTGGAAGCTTAAGTTGAAAGAGTTAACAAGAGTTTGGCTTTTGTGTAGACAACTGTGTAATGGAGTTTTGACAACTCTAATAGCTTCGTATGGTTATTTTAGACTTAGGTGTACGTTTGGATATTGATTCAAAGGTCCGTAGGTTTGTTTGGGGCATTTTGGTGAAAGTTGAAAAGTTGAAGGTTTGGAAGTTTGAGAGGTTTGACCGAGCATAGAATTGTTTGGTTCCGAGTTTGGATTTTGGTTCCTAGAGTTGGAATAGATATGTTGTCTCATTTGGGACAAGTGTGCAAAATTCGAGGCCATTCAAAGTTTTTTTGATGCGGTTCGGCAACATTTTTAGAATTAGGAAGTTCATTTATTTCATTAGGCTTGAATTGGGGTATGATTCATGATTTTGATGTTGTCTGATGTGATTTGAGGCTTTGACTACGTTTATATCATGTTTTAGGATGTGTTGGTATGTTTGGATGGTGTCCTGAGGGTCTTAGGTGCGATTCAGATTGAAATTTGGACTTAAGGAAATGTTGATGGTTTCATGTCTACTGTAAGCGCACCTACGAGGTGTTGGCAGTAGGTGCGGCAACTTGTGCGCTTCTGCGAGGTTGGTTTGGTTGAGGAGAGGTTGCCGATATGAAGGGGTTCCCGCATAAGCAGATGCGCTTCTACGCACAAAGGTCTGAAGGAGCGGGGTTTGGCTAGACGCAAGAAAGGCGCAGGTCCAGGTAGGTTCTGCATCTGCGAGATCGTAGATTCGTTCAGTTGAGCACATAAGCAAGAATGGGTTTATTTTTGGGAATCCATAAGCGCGAAACAAGTACTGCAGAAGAGGTCCCACATGTGCATTAATGTGGTCGCAAGTGCATAAGGTCGGGGACTTAAAGTGAAGCTCACAAGTGCGAGAGTTTGGCCACAAAAGCGGTGATTTTGATAATAGATGCGATTTCACTGACATATCTTATATCTAGAAGGGTTTGGCATTTTTCTCATTTTTGGAGTTGTGGAGTTCGGCCAAGGGAAATATTTGGAGTACTTTTCACCACAATTGAAGAGGTAAGTGATGATTCATCATTATTATTGATAAATATCGATTATTACACCTATTCTATGTGATTGTGAAGTGAAATTTGGGGGTTTTAGAATATGTTTTTGGATAGTGAGATGTGATGACTTGAGGGTCAATTTTTTGTTGGAATTAAATAATTTTGGTGTGGTTGGACTCATAACTGAATAGGTGTTCGGAATTTGTGAATTTTGTCGGGTTCCCAGGTGCGGCCCGGGGTTGACTTTTTGATTTTTGTTAGAGATCTTAGCTTTACATATGGAATCAATTCCCATAGCATGTATTGAGTATATTAAGTTGACTTTACTAGATTCTGGTTGTTTGGAGGCCCGTTAGTGAGTCAAGTCTTGTTGGAGTATTGATTTACGCATTTTGAGGTATGTAGCATTTCTAAACTTGGAATTGAGGGTATTTATCCTTGGAAAACATGTTATTTTCTTTGCGTTGGGGTGACGCACATGTGAGGTGACAGGCATGTGGGCGTGAACTGTGGTAATCATAATCCGGGTTGATTTTTTTTACTGTGTTGCTTTCAAGTCTTGTGTTATTCGTGTAATTCCTACTTGTTAGAGTAATTGAGTTTTGATTCATATTAGAAATCATTTTTAGGCTATGTGCTTATTCTATTGAGACCTAGTGACGCTATTTACATTGTTTGAGTTATATGAGTTAACAGTAATTTTACACTCAGTCATGGTTCTTCGTTTGCATATCATATCTCAGTCTATTTATTCATCATTCATTGTTACATCGCATGTTATCTGTAAGGCCCCGTAGAATTTTGAAAAAGAAAATAATGTTTTGTGGCGCCGAATTGGTTTTACGTGTTGAGGATTATAGAATTTTCATATAATAATATCTATCATGCTAGCATTCAAATGGCACAGTTCGAGGCTTTATATGGAAGGAGATGTAGATCTCCCATTGGGTGGTTCAAAATTGGGGAAGCAGATTTGATAGGGCCAGACCTCGTGCATCAGGCTATGGAAAAAGTTAAAATCATTAAGGAGCGGTTGAAGACTGCTCAGACACGTCAGAAATCCTATTCGGATGTTCATCGTAGGGATTTGGAGTTCAAAGAAGATGATTGGGTATTCTTGAAAGTTTACCCCATGAAAGGGGTAATGCGATTTGGTAAGAAAGAGAAATTGGGTCCGAGGTATGTCGGACCGTACAAAGTCATTCTGAGGATCGGTGAGGTGGCGTACAAGGTTGAACTACCACCTGAGATGTCATTAGTACACCTGATGTTTCATGTGTCTATGTTAAAGAAAGTAGTTGGAGACCCGACAGTCATTGTTCCGGTTGAGACTATTGAGGTTAATGAGGAATTGACTTATGAAGAGATTCCAGTTTCTATTATTGATCGGCTAGTCCGAAAGTTGTGAAACAAAGAAATTGCATCCGTAAAAGTGCTATGGTGAAACCAACACGTTGAAGAGGCTACTTGGGAGGCCGAGGAAGAAATGAAGAAAAAGTATCCTTATTTGTATCATTTGTACAATTGGCGTTAAGGGTGTTTCTTTCAGGAAATATATTGCTTGTGAGACCACAGTTGGTGTTATTTTTTATTATGTTATGTCGTTGGATTATGTATATGTTGTTAGGATGTGTTTCTGGGACCCTCTGACAGGTGGATAGGACTAGTTACATGGGAAAGTCTGGCGAAATATTTGGAAATTTAGGGAGTTAGTCAAATTTGGGGCTGCTGGTGTGTGGTATGAAAACTGAGTTGGATAAGATGCTAATAACAGGTTTTTACCCTCATTTGAGGATGAATGATCCTAAGTGGGGGAGAATGTAAGGCCTTGCTCACCGCGGCTCGGACTATTTGGGTTGAACAATGCATGGGAAAGTAAAGGAAAGTTTTGGCAGAAAAGCGCATTTATGCGGTCCATTATGCGACCGCATAATCACTATGCGAGCCGCATAATGGCCACAATATTGAGCAGGAGAGGGCCAAATCTGGAAGCAGCTATGCGGTCGACTATACGACCGCATAACTATTATGCGGTGCATTATGCGACTGCATAACAGTTATGCGGACCATATAGTGACCGCATACACATATAGATTTTTGATCAGTTTTGTCAGCATATATGCGACAATTATGCGGTCCGCATATCCATTATGCGGTCACATATGTGACTAGAGAACTGTTCCAGAGCTCCATTTTTGGGTTTTTAAAACCCGACCCTATTTCATTAAATACACTCTTTGGGCCATTTTAGAGCTATAATCTGATATTTTGTGACCTAGAGTGAGAAGGTGTTCTTCAATAATTGTTCTTCAATTTGTGCCCAAGTTTTGGAAGATTAAGAGGGGAAACTCACTAGGTCTTCATCCTAGAGGTAAGATTCTACACCCTAACCCTCACTTTCGAATTTTATGTAGAAATGGATAATTAGGAAGATACTTTCTGGGCAGGAGGGTTGTTTATTTACATTCATGTGTTATAAAAGGGTGTAGGAAGATTGTTGAGCTAAAAATGGTAAAGATTGGGTTGTGGGATAATGGAATTCTCGATAAAAGGACCTTGAAACCTTATTCACACCTAGTGTTTGATAAAATGCTCAAATGAGCTAGAACTATGATTACCTTCCTAACTTTGATTCAATTTGCTATGTTTCTACAATAGATTAAAGTTGCTAAGAATTCCGGAACATTTAGAGTGTAAGGAAGCTCAAGTGAGGTATATGGCTAAACCCTTCGATTAGAATTGGATCCCATCACATTCCTGCGAATTATGTAAGTCCTGAGTGGATCATTATAAATTTGGCTATTTCGCGTAAGATTGGGTTGAAAGATATATGTTCAACAAGTATTCCAGTTTTATTTATGTGATGTTATCAATTGAGGATGTGTTAAAAATATGGGCTGTGCATTAGAAATGTTTGACTTCGACTTAATTTCAAACGAAGGCTATTATGCCAAATTTTGTGAAATATCTCTATGTGCCTTAGACTCTAAATTGCTCGCATGTGTACTACACACCTTGATTTGAATTGTATTTATTGTTGTTGTTGATGATGATATTTGAAATTGACAAGAGTTAGCATGAAATACTAATTACGGCCAACGTGTCAAGAATGATCTTATAATTATGTCCATTAGTGCCAATGAAATGAAAAGATGTGAAAGTAATATAAAATGCAACGATTGATAAAAAATGGTTGATGTCTCGAATAAGACAGCCTAGCCGGTCGGATCATGATCGGATGCCATGTCGCACACATGGTGGTGATTGTGCTGGAAATTGTAATTTAAGTTGTGATTGTGGTCCATGTCCCTAATGGATATCCTAGGCGATCGGGTCGTGATGGGACTCTGTGTTAAAGACGATGGTATTGATATTGAGAGTAATTGTGGTTGATGTCTCTAATGATATAACTAGCCGATCTGGTCGTGATCGGACTCAGTACTGAGAATATGGTGGTACTGGTATTGTGAATAATAGTATTGTTGACAATGGTATATCGATACTAAAAATCTCCCAATGTGAGATATGGAAATTAATTTGAACAGTGTCTCGATCCTAAATTGAGGTTTGATGTTGATTAAACCTTCCATTGATATTATGATAATATTGTTTGTATTATTTATCATTCTATTGAGAGGGTGTTTAATTAAACATACTAGTGCTATTCGACAGTACTAACGTCCTTTTTGTCGGGGGTGCTGCATCTTTCAATGGATGCATGCGGTTCCACAGTAGGAGATATTGATCAGTGATAGTAGTGCACCTTCTTCCCAGCTGACTTGGTGAGCCCCACTTCATCCCGGGGTCATGAATGTTTTGTACTTTGTGTACTCTGTTTGAGGTATAGTCGGGGCCTTGTTGCCGGCATTATCATTGTACTCTTCTTTATCTATAGAGGCTCCGTAGACATAGTATGGGTTGTGTATTTGTGTTGGGAATGACAAACTATGCTATGTTGTGGTTGTATTACTTGTCCATTTGAGACTTTAAAAATGGTGAAACTTATGGTAAGAAATTGGTAATTGCAAACATGACCACTTTATTGTTTAATTAAGGAAAACATATATTCTCTTTATTCACGAATGAGTTTGGGTAGAAGGAATCTAACAGGCTTGCTCGGTCAGGTTCACTCGGTTAAGCGCCTGTCGCGCTCCTTGGTTTTGGGGCGTGACAAACTTGGTATTAGAGCCTAAGGCTTTAAAGTGTCCTAGGATGTCTCGGAGCCGTGTCTAGTAGAGTCTTTATTATCGATGTGTTATCGACCATATCTATAATTAGGATGCTCGTGGGCATTTAGGAATAATACCCTTCTTTCATGTTCTTGATCGTGCGATAAAGCTGGTTGTAAGATTGTTTCTCCTTTAACTGATGTGTTGCTCTAATGTTCAGTACATGGCACCTAAGAAGTAGGCAAGAACTGGCCAAAGAGCCAATGTTACCCCAGGAGTGACAGTTGATCCTATAATTGATGATGCGGGTGAGCACCCATAGAGTGAAAATATTCCTCCAGTTACTACACTGCCTGACTCTACTACAACTGATCAAACCGCACCTGTCCCTACACCTACTGAGGGTGCAACGATCCCTCCAACTGATATACCAGTTCCACCTCCAGTTCCAACTTCTGATTCTTGTGTTTATGATATTGATCTTAGAGGATCCATACATATGTTGGCTCAAATATAGGCTTCTTAGACCCAGAGGTCAAATGTTACACCTACTTCTTCTGGTCAGCCAGGGGATTCTACTAGTTTCAGGGTGAACAGGTTTTTCCAGTTGGATCCTCCAGTGTTCATGGGTACTAACCCAGAGGAGGATCCCCGGGATTTCATTGATGAGATGCACAGGACTCTCCGAGTTATGCGTGCTACTAAGACATAAGCAGTGGAATTGGCTTCCTACCAACTGAAAGAGGTGGTATATTCTTGGTTTGTACTATGGGAGGAGTCCCGTGAAGAAGGGAGCTCTCCGGCAAGGTGGGGTGAATTTGTTGATGCCTTCATTGATCATTTCTTGCATGTCGAGACTAAGGTAGCCCGTGCTGCTGAGTTTAAGATCTTAAGGCAAGGTAGCCTGAGTGTGTAGGATTACCATATGAGATTCGCGTACCTGTCTAAATATGCTATTTACATGCTGCCCACTATGGAGGCAAGAGTTCGCCGATTTGTACAGGGCCTTAGTCCCTTGGTAATTAATGAGGCTGCTACAGTAGCCTTGAATTCTGATATGCACTATGGAAAGATGGTGGCATTCTCTCAAGCCACAGAGACTCGCAAATTAAGGAACAAAGTGGAGCGAGCGGGTAGTAATAAGGCCCAGTCTATGGGCAACTTTGGTGGTTATTAGTGGTGGAAAGTCAACATTTAGGGGAGGGTCGTTAGGGCCATCCAGTCCTTTGCTTAGTCTTTAGCTAGTGCACCTCCATCAAGGCCCAGTCAGCAGCAGTGGAGCCATTTCAGGCCCAATTAGGGAAATAGGGTCTCATATCAGCAGGGTCGTCATGGTGGTAGATTCTAGTAGTAGAGGAGGCCTCCATGCCCTCATTGTGGAATGTTGCACCTAGGAATATCCTACATGGACTTACCTATATGCTATGGATGCAGATTGTGGGGTCACATTCAGAGGGGTTGCTGTTCGTCCTGCCAGGTTGCGGGCAGGGGCCCAACGCTGCCAGCCAGTTCTGCAGCTACTACATCTGCAACACCTCATCCAACTCAAGGCACTCCAACACCCGCAGGGGTGTGGTGCAGCTAGGGTTGGAGCACGAAGTTTGGAAGGATCTGGCTGTTTCTATGCTATGATGGGTCGCGAGAATTCAGAGGCTTCTCCAAATATTGTCATAGGTATATTGACTTTCCAATCTCATGATGTATATGCTCTTATGGATCCCGGTTCCACTTTGTCATATGTCACACCTTATGTTGCTATGGAATTTGGGATAGAACCAGAATAGTTTTATGAGTCGTTCTGTGTATCTACTATGGTTGGTGAGTCTATTTTGGCCGTGCGAGTTTATAGTGATTGTGTTGTCACGTTGTGTGGTTGGGACACCATAGCCGATCTTATTGAATTGCGAATGGTCGAATTTGATGTGATAATGGGAATGGATTGGCTTTATTCTTGTTTTGCCAATCTTGATTGTCGAACCAGAACTGTTAGGTTCAAATTTCCAAATGATCTAGTTATTGAATGTAAGGGTGATGATGTAGTGTCCAAGGGTAGGTTTATTTCTTACCTTAAGGCCACGAAAATGATCAACGATGTATTTACCATTTGGTCTTAGTTACAGACACTGATGTTGAGGCACTTACACTTGAGTCTGTGCCTGTTATGAATGAATTTCCGGAAGCCTTTCCGGATGAACTCCCTGGGATCCCACCAGACAGGGAGATTGATTTTGGGATTGATGTTATGCCAGAAACGCATCCTATATCTATTCCACCCTACAAAATGGCAGCGGCAGAATTGAATGAGCTAAAGGAACAATTGAATGATTTGTTAGAAAAGGGTTTCATCCGAACTAGTGTGTCGCCTTGGGGAGCACCTTTCTACTTTGTAAGAAAGAAAGATAGTCACTACATGTGTGTATTGACTATCGACAGTTTAATAAGGTCACAATCAAGAATAAGTACAAACTGCCAAGGATAGATGACTTGTTTGATCAATTGCAAGTTGCCACGTACTTCTCCAAGATTGATTTAAGATCCGGGTATCACCAATTGAAGATCAGGGAGCGAGATATTCCGAAAATATCTTTTAGAACCCGGTATGGGCATTTTGAGTTTCTAGCAATGTCTTTTAGGCTAACAAATGCCCCAGCAGCCTTCATGGATCTTATGAATCACGTTTTTAAGCCATTCCTCGACACTTTTGTGATAGTGTTTATTGACGATATTCTTGTATATTCACAAAGTCGAGAAGACCATGCCGATCATCTCAGGGTAGTTCTACAAACCCTACGTCAGCATCAGTTATATGCAAAGTTTTCAAAGTGTTAATTTTGGCTTGAATCGATCATATTCTTAGGTCATGTAGTCTCTAATGAAGGAATTAAGGTTGATGCTCAGAAACTTTCAGCTGTGAAGAATTTGCCGAGGCCTATAACTCTAACAGAGATTTGCAGTTTCTTAGGCTTAGCTGGATATTACAGAAAGTTTGTGGAGGGTTTTTTCTACTCTTGCCTCCCCATTGAATAAATTGACGTAGAATGCAGTTAAGTTCCAATGGTCAGATACTTATGAAAACAGTTTCCAGGAATTGAAAGCAAGATTGACTACGACACCGGTGTTGACTCTTCAGGAGGGTATAGATAGATTTGTGGTATATTGTGATGCTTCAATAATTGGGCTTGGGTGTGTATTAATGCAACATGGCAAGGTTATAGCTTATGCTTCTAGACAACTCAAGAATCATGGAAAGAACTATCCAACACATGATTTAGAACTTGCAGCAATGGTATTTGCATTGAAAATTTGGCGTCATTATTTATATGGGTCCATCTTGGTATATTCACGGACCATAAGAGCCTTCAATATATTTTCAAGCAGAAGGAATTGAATCTGAGGCAGAGGAGATAGCTTGAGTTACCTAAGGACTACGACATTGATATTCTATATCATCCGGGAAAGGCCTATGTTGTGGCGGATGCTCTTAGCCAGAAATCTATGGGTAGTTTGGCTTACTTGGAGGCATATCAAAGGCCATTAGCCAAGGAAGTTCATCGATTATCTAGTTTGGGAGTTTTCCTTGCGGACTCTAGTGAAGGAGGGGTAATTGTGCAAAATAGGGCTGAATCATCACTTGTTGTGGAAGTCAAAGACAAACAATACAACGATCCATTGTTGGTGCAATTGAAAGAGGGAATTCATAAACATAAGACCATGGCATTTTCTCCTCGCATGGATGATGGTACACTAAGGTACCAAGGGCGACTCTGAGTTCCAAATGTGGATGGTTTTAGGGAAAGAATTATGATTGAAGCTCACACTTCTAGGTATTCCGTGCACCCAGGTTCTACGAAAATGTATCATGATCTTAAGGAATTTTATTGGTGGAATGATATGAAGAGGAATGTGGCGGACTTTGTGGCAAGATGTACGAATTGTCAGCAAGTGAAGGCTGAACACCAAAGGCTCGGTGGGTTGGCAAAAAATATAGAAATTCCAATGTGGAAGTGGGAAATGATTAATATGTACTTTGTGGTAGGATTACCGCGCACTCCGCACAAGTTTGACTCAATTTGGGTGATTGTGGATCGACTCACGAAGCCAGCACACTTTTTGCCGGTTAAGTCAACCGACACAGCGGAGCAGTATGCTCAGTTATATATCAAAGAAATAGTCAGGTTGCATGGCACCCCTGTTTCCATCATATTTAATCGGGGAGCACAATTCACTGCTAATTTTTGGTAGAAATTACAGCAAGGTTTTGGTACTCAGGTGAATCTTAGTACAGCCTTTCCCCGCAAACTGACGGGTAGGCAGAGTAGACTATTCAGACGCTTGAGGATAAGTTATGCACTTGTGTTCTAGACTTCAAAGGTAGCTGGGATTATCATTTACCACTCATAGAATTTTCATATAAGAATAGCTATCATGCTAGCATTCAAATGGCGCCGTTTGAGGCTTTATATGGTAGGAGATGTAGATCTCCCATTAGGTGGTTCAAAATTGGGAAAGCAGATTTGATAGGGCCAGACCTCGTGCATCAAGCCATGGAGAAAGTTAAAATTATTAAGGAGCGGTTGAAGACTGCTCAGAGTCATCATAAATCCTATTCGGATGTTCGTCGTAGGGATTTGGAGTTCAAAGAAGAAGATTGGGTATTCTTGCAAGTTTCCCCCATGAAAGGGGTAATGCGATTTGGTAAGAAAGGGAAATTGAGTCCGAGGTATGTCAGAACGTACAAAGTCATTCAAAGGATCGGTGAGGTGGAGTACAAGGTTGAACTACCACCTGAGATTTCATTAGTACACTCGGTGTTTCATGTGTCTATATTAAAGAAAGTAGTTGGAGACCCGACAG
>AWOL01S0021198.1:4533-50113 GCA_000715115.1 Nicotiana otophora
AAAGAAGTAGAAACTAAATTCTTCCTAATAGTAGGAACATGAAGAACGTTGTTGAGCGTTAACACCTTGCCAGAAGTCATCTTCAGGAATATCTTCCTATAACCTTCAATCTTGGTTGTTGCGGTATTTTTCATGGAAAGCTCTTCTTCGGGACCAGCAGTAGAGTAAGTCACAAATGCTTCTTTGACAGCACAAATATGTCGAGTGGCTCCAGAGTCAATCCACCACTCTTTCGGATTTCCAACTAGGTTGCATCCCGAAAGCATTGCACGCAGATCATCAATGTCATAATTCTTATCTACTATGTTGGCCTATCCCTTCTTCTTATCCTTTTTTGGGTGATGACAATCAGGGGCTTTATAACCAGTTTTTTCACAATTGTAGCAGCTGCCCTTGAATTTCTTTTTGTTCTGCTCCTTAGTCTGTCTAGAAGACCTCTTTCTCTTCTTACTTTTTGGAGCAGTCTCCTCAACGATATTAGCTCCCATGATCGTTGAATTTCCACGAGACTTCTTCTCGGCTGTTTTGTTGTCTTCCTCAATCTTGAGACGAATCACAAGATCTTCCAACTTCATTTCTTTGCGCTTGTGCTTAAGATAGTTCTTGAAATCTCTCCACGAAGGAGGCAATTTTTCAATCATTGCAGCCACTTGAAATGCTTCATTCACGACCATACCTTCAGCAATAAGGTCGTGAAAAATAAGTTGAACCTCCTGAACTTGGGTTCCAACAGTTTTGCTGTCTATCATTTTATATTCTAGAAACTTGGCAACCACGAACTTCTTCAAGCATGTATTTTTAGTCTTGTACTTCTTCTCAAGTGCGTCCCATAATTCTTTCGAAGTATTTATCGCACTGTTCACATTGTACAAGTTATCCTCTAAAGCGCTTAAGATATAGCCTTTGCAAAGAAAAACTGCATGTTCCCACGCCTCAACAATCATGAATTTCTCGTTATCCGTCATATCCGCAGCAAGCACTGGAGGTTCTTCACTAGTGAATTTCTGCATACCAAGTGTGATAAACCAAAAGAACACCCTTTGCTGCCATCCTTTAAAGTTAGCTCCAAAAAAATTTCCCGGTTTCTCGGCCGGTGGAATAACAGTTCGGCTTGACGAGGCTATCGTCGTTACCGCAACAGTTGAAGAAGAATTTGCGTTATTAATTTTCATTTCTCACTGTCAACAACAAAAGTGTTTAATTAATGGCAAAACCAGAACAGTAAACAATACTGTAATTACCAATAAACAGTACGTATGATAAATAAAAACCAAAGTTTTTATATACTGTTTCATACAAAACGATGAAATTTTTATGTTCTTCAAATCGTTTTCTGAATTTCAACACTCTCATGAAGTTTTTATATCTTCAATCGGAATAGTAAAATTCAAAAGGAGTACAAAATTACATAGGTTTTAATCTCCACAAACAGAATACATAATATAAAATAATTTTCTTAAGATTGTTATTAACCTGTATTACTGTAATAAATATTAAAAACAGTAAACTTCCAGAAGAAATAATATCTGAAAAAATAATTTTTGGAATAAATAGAGCCCACTGAATACACAGTGTGTCCTTAAGAAAATTATTCCCCTCAAGTACCTGAGGTGCTGGAATATATCCTCCCAGGATAGAACGATTTAAACTCACCGGAGTATTGGTACCAAAAATGCTGATGAACAGCAAACCAATCGAAGGCTGTAAAACACACTGAAATTTTTTGTGTGAAGAAGAAGAAGAATCAGAAAGATTAATTAATTTAATTTTTTGTTAATTAATTAAAATAATTAATTAAATAATTGAAAGGAATTTTGTCTAACAAGATTAATCAATCAATCTTTGACTAAAGCCGAAGCCGAAGCCGAAGCCGAGCGAGCGACGATGACGACGGCGCGAGGCTTGCCTTCTTCTTAACTCTTTAAGAGCTAGAAGAAGAGCAATTGTATATATACCCATCAAAAGTCTTTTCTTCCTCCAATATGGGACAATGTCCCTTTGTTAAGGATGAAAACTCAAATATTTTATTTTTCCTCAATTTTTCATTCACCCCTTTTAAGCTATACAAACTTAAAATCCCAACAAAACATACCAATCCATTTCAGTCCTATGTACTTCTTAGTAGTCCTTTCTGATAATTTTTATTTAACCTCCCTTTCAGAATAACTTTGTATTAGTAGTAATTGTTCTTCCACTGTAAGGGGCTGGGATTAGCTCCATTACTTAATGCTCCAGTAATTTTTAATGCATAGTTTGTTTGATGCCACGTGTCCATATAAAAATTTAATGGTGTGATTATATTTTTTCTCATCCCGATTTTCTTTTTCGAAAAAAAAATTAAGTAAATATTGAACCCTGCTTATCCAACAAATTTGATTGCTCTTCCATTTCTATCTCTAGCTTTAATTGGGTATTTGTTTTGCTTTTTACAAAGAGCATTTAGTTTAAATAAATGCATTACTTTCCTTCACCTCGTTTCCAGTTCCATCACAGTACGGAGGTTGTCAATGGCGAGACCTCCTAATTTTCTTTATAACCTTTTCAATTTTTTCGCACTAGCAAATGTATTGCGAAAATGAGATATCCAAACTAAAAGAAGATGAACACAAGATTTATTTTCTTTTTGCTTGACTCATAATAAAAATTGTCTTTTTTTTTCTTTTTTCTTTTAAATACAGATGAAGCCTTGTTTACCCATTTCGAAAGCTTGTTGAACTCAAATAAAAAGAAGTTACATATTTGAGATTTGTCTACTGAATTGAGTTTAGAATTAAGAGAAAAATAATTTGTTAGGCGAGCTTTTCATTACTATGTGTTGAGTTCTATACCTTTTTTGTTTGAAAAGAGAAAATCAGTTTTAGATGGGAGAGGAGAAGAAATATAATCACACTATTAAATTTTCATATGGACATGTGGCATCAATCAAGCTACAATAACAACAACAACAAGAAGCCAAGTGAAATCCTACAAGTGGGGTCTGGAGAGGGTAAAGTGTATGCAGACGTTACCTCTATTTTATGACGGTAGAGAGATTATTTCCGAAAGACCCTCGGCTCAAAAGAAGTAAAAATGAAGTAATAAACAGACAGTAACAATAACAAGGTAATTAGACATGGGCACAAATAGAGATACATGTAATAACAGATATCTAAGAATACGACATTATAAAAATCGAGCCAATCTTGCTGGAAATAATGACACAATGTGAAATAGCAAGGGGCTAAGAATAGCAAAATAAAAGACTAGTACTAATACTATTGGGATGCCTAGACGAATCTCTAGACTGCTTGTTAACCCACAACCCTAATTCTCAACCTCCACACCCTCCTATCGAGGGTCATGTCCTCGATAAGCTGAAGTACCGCCATGTCCTACCTAATCACCTCACCCTAGTACTTCTTATGCCTCCCTCTACCCCTCCTCTGACCCGCCATGGTCAACCTCTCACACCTCCTAACCGGGGCATTAGGGTCTCTCCTCTTCACATGTCCGAACTATCTCTGCCTCGATTCACACAACTTATCTTCTATAGGAGTCACACCCACCTTGTCCCTAATATACTTGTTCTTAATCTTATTTTTCCTAGTATGCCCACACATCCATCTTAACATCCTTATTTTCGCTACTTTCAACTTCTGGACATGAGATTTCTTGACTGGTCAATACTCGATTCTATACAACATGACTGGTCTAACTACCACTTTATAGAACCTGCTCTTAAATCTAGGTGGCACATTCTTGTCACATAAAATACCAGAAGCGAGCTTCCATTTTATCCATCTCTCTCCAATACGGTGTGCGACATCCTCGTTGATCTACCTGTTACCCTGTATCACAGACCTAAGATATTTGAAACTATCTCTCATAGGGATGGCTTGTGTATCCAGCTTCACGTCCACTTCAGCTTCATGAGCCTCAACACTAAATTTACACTCCAAGTACTCTGTCTTCATCCTGCTCAACTTAAAACCTTTAGACTCCAGGGTCTGTCACCACACCTTTAGCCTAGCATTAACCTCACAATGTGTCTCATCAATCAGCACTATGTCATCTGCAAATAACATACACCATGACACCTCTCCTTGAATGTGTCGCATCAACACATCCATTGCCAGGGCAAATAAAAATGGTCTAAGAGTTGATCCTTGATGCAACCCCATGTCAACTGGAAAATAATTTGAGTCACCTTCCACAGTCCTCACTCGAGTCTTAGCTCCATCTTACATGTCCTTAATCACCCTAATGTACGTTACCAGAACACCGCTAATCCCAAACACCTCCATAAAATCTCCCAAGGTAATGGAGCTAATCCCAACCCCGCTGTAAGTATATGTCCATTCTTCATAAAAAACCTCATAAGCCAGAATTCTAAGACCTCCAACATTGCCTAATAGTCGTCTTTAGAAGTTCACAAACACTTCTGCAATTTCTTCAGGCTCATAATATGTATTTTGTTGATCATTCTGTATTTGGATAACTGCTTGCATCAACTTTCTTTGCTTTATAACATAATAATTAACTTTTTCGTAATTGCTCAATATTATGCATAAAAATAACTTTTAATTATTTATTATGAAACCATATCCGCCTCCTCCCAAATCCCCTAAAAACCCGGCTAAATCATGAAGTTCTTTCACGATTTGCTTACCTTATTTGCACTATCTCGTTATTATTCATACACTCGTGGTGTTACTTAGTGCTTGCCTGATTTGGGCAAGTATTACCTCTCCGAATTGATTGCAATCATCCTCAACCTATAAGATTCAGATAAAAATCCGTCTGTATACGCTCTCAATAGGGTCGTGTGGGTCCGATTCACCGAGATTCTTGGCTAATTTTGACCATTTGTCAAACTAGGGTATGTCCGATTTTTTTACCTATTTTGATTCGGAATAGGCTATGCATGTGACTTTCCTTGTTCCTGCTTAAACTTGATTGATTCTCATTCCTTATTTATGTTTGATTAATTATTTTTCATGTTTGCTTGTTCGATTTCTACCACTATACAACCCCTCCCTAATTTTCCCTTTGGACAGACCTTAATCACCTTAAGAACTATTCTGTCACTCTCACTTATTCTATACTATTCTGAAATTGAGCTCTTGGCCAGCTGAAAGCCAAGGCCACCGAATTCTGTTCACCTTCTTCCAGTGCAAGCACTGCTCAGGTCCATTTCGAGGCTCCTATGAACTCTGAAGCACTGGGGAGTTGGGGTTTTACTAGTCTTCAATAATCACAACTATTCTTGAGCTTTTTAACTTCTTCATCCTTTTTTTAGTTTGTTTGCAACTGGTTAGTACCCTATACTCTCGTAATTTTATTACTTTCTGATTGTGTGCATTTCTCTGGGTGTTTTATATCATGCTATCTCAAACCTACTCTAATTCTGACTTTTGCTAAGTGATACATGATGTTACTGGGCTTGAAACTAAACCTTATTAATGTTCATCGAATGTTGTTTGAACTTCTGGGAAGCTATGTCTGTCTAGAAGTATTTTTCTTCTTGTCGAATCCCTTACCCATCACCTGTTGTCCTGTTGTAACTATGGGATGACATTACATGAATACTTAGCCTAATATGCTTTTCCTTGACCTTATTGGCCTCAATGCTTGCCTATTGTAGATAACCAAGTTGCTTGAATGTTTGTCTCCATGTTTAAGCTTAATTGACTATTCAAGACTATTGTTGTTTTGATTGGGACTCTTCTAGGAAATTAATACATGCCTAGAACCTATGCCAAATCTTCTATGTATACCTGATATTCCTTGAAACCAACTTGTGATCATATAAACTCTATATGCTAATGATGCTGCAATGCCAAAGCATACTCATTCTTTTCTTTGTTGCTTTGTGCTCACCTATTATTTGAGACTCCTAGGATAAATTTCAATCCATGTCTTGTTTACTCTTCTTTATACGATGCCTGCGTACTTGACCTGCCTGAAAATCAGCCTATTTTCATATAAATGCTCATTTATTGATAAACTAAGTTTGTTTGCCTGTCCCATATGTTAAGCTCTGCAAATTAGCTGTTCTCATTAGGTTCTTATGTTGAAGTTTCCATGTTAAGTCTACATCTCATTAGTCTTGCCCATGACACTGTTAGAATTCCATGTTCAAACCCTGCTTAAGGCTCCTTAGGATGGTTTTGACCAGGTTTTGTTCTGGAACTTTATTTGAAATAGCCATGTTGCCTTAAACTCTGTTTCTGGATTTACAACCACAAACCTTGCCGCATATGTGTTTATATGACCCTATCTATAAGTCTTGGTTAGAAGTGTTTATTGGTCACAACTTAAGGACTGAGTTTTTAATTTTCAGAGTTGTTCAATTAACTCTGTGTGTAGTGTCATCTGTATAGCCGAGCTTAACATACTTTGGGTAAGAAATTATTCAGCTGGGCCTGGTATGCTGGGCCTGCTTTGGTATTGGAAGTCTGAAGAACACTGTTTGCACTTAGAGTCTGGGCCTGCAGTCCACATGGAATTCTAAGCCTATCTGAAGGCCCAATTGTTACTGGGTTATTGTGTATTCATATTTGTACCTGTAATTATACAATAGGGTCTGTAATAATTTATAACAAACGATGGGGGAGATTAGTAGAAGAGACTGGGGTACTCTAATACTTGCATGAGTGGGTAGAAAACATGCTTATAGGGTCTATGTGTTTTATTTGCTATTACATTTATCTTGCGCTATTTGTGCACACTAATAGGAACCATGTCTATAGGAATCGCACACACTTCACCTAACTTGTCTAATACTCGTACACTATCTCAAGCATGTTAGTAATCGCTATACTTGATTTCATGTCTACCACTGTGCACTCTTAGACATCATGCTATAGGAATCAAATGCCTTGATTAATTATTAGAAAGCATGCCTATAAGATATAATAATACATGTCTTCAATACTTTGCTCATCTAAATATCATGACTATAGGATTTTAATCTATTAATAGACTACTCTTGTTGTTCTCATTACACTGTCTCGCCTAGATGACATGTCTTTAGGGATGAAGCGCTATAAAACCAGGTTCAATTGTCAATTGTTATAAATCCTACCTATAGGATATTATCACTCGTCTAGAAAGCATGTCTATAAATCAACAACGCTAATTCTGAGCTTTCAAACAGTTTTTACTGTCTCATTGTGTGAACAATTCAGAGATCATTTTTAACCGCCTATAATCTACGAATTCATTAGTTAGAAAGAACAATGATGTTTGTATAATACCAGAATTCAGAATCACCTAGAAACCTTGCCTATGGGACTCTGAGTCTTGATAATGAAACTATATACTGCCTAAACTGCCCGCGTGCATTTGTTGCTTATGTGTGGAGGCTAATTTGGGCCTTTAATTGTCTTTATGTGAAGTCCTATCTATTTTGAATGTCGCTTAGTTTTATCATTTTTATCCACCTAGGTGAAGTCTAGAACCACCCAAATAGAGGTCCAAAGCCTCCTGGACCACAGGTATGGGACAGGTAGTGCACGCCTAGGATTTGATTTAGAATTGAATTAGAGCGCCTTTAAGTGACAACTTCAACATAGTAATTGGGTAGCAAGAGATGATAGTTTGTGCCCGTTGAATAATATGAGCAACCCCTACCTTAAGGGAGTAGCGAAGTATTATTTATGTTCCACGGGGTGATCATTTAGGCTAAAAAACTTAGGACCCCCATTTTCTTTATATACTTGTTATTTACACTTAAGTCATCTAACATAGACTGATGTAGTTGTATCCTTGTAATCATTAAGGATTTGTACCAATTCTCACGTGTTATGATAATATTCCTTGACTTCTGTACTTCCCTTTGTTTATTTGATCACCTAGCCTAATAACATAATCCACATAGTTTAAAGTTCGGTCGGGACCCATAGTTGTGGACTTCGAGGAATGCCTAACACCTTCTCTTTGAGGTAATTTGAGCCCTTACCCGATCTTTGGTGACGCAGACTAGTTAAAACAGAGTTATGTACAAATAGGTACCCTAACTCACCTTAAAAATCGTTAGGTGGCGACTCTTCTCTTTTAATTACCTTCCTTTAAAAGAGATGTCACACGTCAAAGCCCGCTTTCGCGAGAAAACAGGGCACGACAGCATGACAACTCTGCTGGGATATACTTAGACTCTTACCATAATGAACTTGACTTATGTGGATTACGTTCCTTATTTTTCTTTATTTGTTTTAAATTGCTATGACATGCACATCCCTTTCCTTATTCACCTTTATCTGTTTTAAACTGCTATGACATGCACATCCCTTCTCTTATTCTCCTTATTTGCTATGACATGTATGACCTCTCTCCATCTCCTTCACCTTGTCTAAGACTGTTATATTATGATTCTCCCATCCTTATTTACCTACTTGCTTCATTACGTTCTCGCATATTTTCATGAGTCAAACTGACTTCTCTCTTTTTGTCTTTCTTTTCTTTTCTCTTATTTTCATGTCCACCTTTATTATGTTATTTACTGCTTTTGTGTACTCCTATCATGCAAATACTTGGTAACGTGTTACTATTTCTACATAAAGTAGTTTCCACATCATACTCCATTCGTGCCTATTATCAATATAGCGGCGCTTGATGAGTGCCCGCGCTTTCCTGAAATCACCCTTTTTTAAATCGAAAAGGCTTATTTGCGGTAGACTAGTCGATCAGCGATGCAGTTGATGATCCCGTGCCTTTCCCTCTTAAGTTGTTCACTTGGGAGTACCGGTCTAAACCTTGCTAGAAACCACACTCCGATTTAAAATGTACATGCATCATGCTAAACCTAGTACAGATTGAGATGTCATTGACGCAACAACCAACTTAGATGAACCTTGTCCAAAGTCCAACGGGATTTCCATAATCTCAAAGGACACCATCATATTATGTGCATTACTTGAAAAAAAATTGCCAACATGTTGATCATTATTGCGTAAGTAGTCGAACTTGGAGGGGGAGAGGGCTAACTTTTATTTGGTTGCAAAAATAAAGCATGAAATCCCCAAGTTCAGTATGGTCTAGAATATCCCACCTTTGCTACTTGACTGGTGGAGAGACCTTGCATCTTGTGATAAAAATCATGTGAGGAGAGTACTTAGTAACCTGCTATCTTTGCTGAACATTCAACCAAACAGAGAATTGATTGAGGCCGCTACCATGTTCTGGGACGAGAAAAGAGTTGTTTTTCGATTTGGCAATATGAAAATGACTCTTCTCCTAAAGGAAATAAGGGGTTTCGCCAAGTTATCATGGGATAGTCTGGGACTGCTAGTACAAAAAAATTGCATTCCCCGCGATTTTCTGAAAATGTTGGGTTTTAAGAAGAATGATGAACTGCTCTATCTAAAGAAATCATACATCCTTTTTGAGTTTCTTTACGAGCGTTGTGGGCATAGCAAGTCATATCGTCTTTATCATGATAAACTAGCCATTACTTCTTTGGGATGGGTGCATCGTCGAGTTTATGTTTTCATTGTCTGCTTCCTGGGGTTGTTGATATTTCCAATGGAATGAGGAAGGATTCATACTCGCTTAGCCATGGTCGCCGGGGCCTTAATAGATGGCATCGAAGGCCAAACTTACACTATCATCCCTATGATCTTAACTGAGATATACCACGCTCTAGATCGATGCAAGCAGGGATTCAGACACTTTGAGGGTTGTAATCTATTGCTACAAGTTTGGCTGCTGGGACACTTTTAGAGGGGTGAGTACCGTCAAGAGCTTCTGCAAAAGCCACTGAATGACTACATAGCCAACCATCACCCAAAGAAAATGACGTTTATTCCAAACAAGTTTGCAAAGCTTGGAAATGTTGTAGGTTGGGTGCGTTTCTTCAGCAATCTGACAGACGAGCAGGTGCATTGTATGTTTGAATGGTTTCCTAGTAGTGAGTTCATCATCAGGTCGAAGGAGACTACACACTTGGTATTGATCGGGCTACGAGGTATCTACCCTTACGTTCCTATAAGGGTAATGGGACAAGCTGGAAGAAAACAAGTTATACCTCGGGTTTCTAACATGGTCCAGTACAAGGCAGATTTCAAGGGAGATGTCATCCCATTTAAGTTCGAATTACAACATATGTGGAACCAAAAGATCATCGTGGAAGGAGAAACCATTGAGTCAGACAGGTATCACGCCAGCCATATGTACACTAAGTCAAGGACTGATGGAGCTAGAAGGGAATATGAGAAAGAGACTTTCGGATTGTCAAGGCATGGATGACGATGAAGGAGGAAAGTTGGCAAAAGCTTACTTATTGCTGGATATGTGCGGGAAACATGATTGATGGGGTCAAGAGCCAAGCATGGAGAAGGTCCTTTAGGGACCAAGTAGATTAGGAGATGATGTTCTTTACTACTTTCTAGCTTAGATTAGATTTCGATTTAATAAGGCTAAATGCCACTAGTAACTTTATTGTTATTATTATTGTCGATTTAGTAAAAGATTGTTTTGGCTCATTTTCGCATTAATGGAATGAAGTAAACGTTGGCACTAATTTTCTCCAAATCTATGTGTCGCTTAGGCCTACCTTAGGCACAATGAGGTCCCCAAATTAGGACGTGAATTATTGCATGAATTTGTGAAACATGTTTAAATATTGTGAATACTCTTTTATTTCACCTTACTGACTTGGTTACCTTTTGCTTTTTTCTTTCTTTTTGATTATTCCTATTCCTAAAGGTTGGTTCTTGCATACTGGCATCATCAGCATACACTAGATCCAGAGGTCCTCTACCTCTTCCTCTACCTAGCGACTCGAAAAGCAAAAGCAAGGGCAAAGAAAAAATGGATGATTTAAGTGGTATCCGGAAAGATAATGTTGTTGTGGTAGAAAATGTTAAAACTTCATATGGTAGAAGCACTCCGGGGCAGAATGAGTTGGTCTTACGTTTGGAGCAGAAAATCCTGGAACTATAGAGCGAGCTTAAGGAGGTTCGAAATCTGGAAAATCTTTCCCTTACTCTCAATATTCCCGATATCAATCAGCAAAACCCGACTACCCAGAACCAAACACCGCCACGAAACACACAAAATCAGAATCCACCACCCATAGCTCTGAACCCTCCCGCACAACACCGGTATCATAATCCCGCACCTCCCCAAAACCTTAACCCACCACCGGTGCAAACTCCTCAACAACACCACCATCATCCAACTCAGTACTCGTAAACCACTACTTATCACACTCCCCAAAATGCATCACAACCTACTCCCGATACCCAAAACTCGACCAACGATCACCCATATACCCAAGTTCCAGGAACTCATCAGAGCAATACGATATATATGGAAACCTTACCCCATACCCCGCAGCAAACCATATACATACCCGAACTGACTGAGAATGACCTGCTCATTAGAAATATGGCGGAGGAACCCAAGAAACTCACAGGGAGAGTCTAGAGCGTTGAAGGTGGGAAGGGCATTGAAGGCCTAAATTATGAAGATCTGTGTATTCAGCCAGATGTGGAACTGCCAGAGGGTTACAAACCTCCAAAGTTCGAAATGTTTGATGGCACTAGTGATCTGAAGGTGCATTTAAGAACATACTGTGACAAGCTTGTAGGAGTGGATAAGAATGAACAAATCCGCGTGAAACTGTTCACGTAAAGTCCTACAGGAGACGCCTTATCCTGGTATATCAGTCAAAACTCGAAGAAGTGGGAAAATTGGGTAAGTATGGCATCAGATTTCATGGACAGATTCAGGTTTAACACAGAAAACGTGCCAAATATTTCCTATATTCAAAACCTCAAGAAGAAGCCAAAAGAAATCTTCTGCGAGTATGCTACTCTTTGGAGATCAGAGGCCGCAAAGGTAAGGCCAACACTTGAAGAAGAACAAATGAATAAGTTCTTTGTTAGAGCTCAAGATCCGCAATATTATGAACGGTTGATGGTCATCGAAAAGCACAAGTTCTCAGACATCATCAAGTTAGGGGAAAGAATAGAAAAAGGAATTAAGAGTTGGATGGTAACTAATTTCGAGGCGCTACATGCCACGAATAAAGCTTTGCATTCGGGAGGTATTTCAAAGAAGAAGAAAATGGATGTCGTCAGGGGCAGCCCTTCTATAAAGCAAGTAAAGCAACTACTTTAGGCCCCACATTTGTGGCGGTTTCATTTTTTGTTACACTTAATAGATTATGTATAAGTTTTAAAAAAAATAATCAGTGAAGTGAAAAAGTTTGATTTCTTTTTCTAACAAATATAGAGAAGAAGGATTTGCAACTGCTATGGTTTTTGCCCAGAAAATTGCACTTGAAATGAATATCGAACCCGAATTTTATAAGAACGTGTGATATATAGGAAGTAACAATTTGATGAGCATGTTGATAATAAAATCTCAAGATCTTTCGAAGAGTCCTTTAGAGGACGGGTTATTCACATTTCATTTGATGGTCATAGACGAATTGAAAGCTAAGCAGTAGGATTCCCCGGGGAAAAAATAGAGAAGTCTCTTACGTTACCCATTGATTACTTTTATATAGTAGACAAGACTATTTTTTCACTTCAAAATATATTTGAATAATTCGAAGCATATGAAAATATTTTTGGTTTTCTATTTAGCTACGGCAAGAAAATGGTAAAATTGTGACGGAATATTTGAGATGAAGCACTCTGTCACAAATTGTGACGGAAGTGTNTATAAAGTGAAAAAATTTGATTTCTTTCTTTAACAAGTATAGAGAAGAAGAATTTTCAACTGCTATGATTTCTGCCACGAAAATTTCACTTGAAATGAATATCGAACCCGAATTTCGTAAGAAACGTACGATATATAGAAAATAACAACTTGATGATAATGTTGATAATAAAATCTCAAAATCTTTCGAAGAGTCTTTTGGAGTTGATTACTTTATACATGGTAGACAAGGTTATTTTTTCACTTCAAAATATATTTGAACAATTCGAAGCATATAAAAATACTTTTAGTTTTCTATTTAGCAGTAAATATTAAGATCACTAGATAATGAAAATTTGAAAAAATATTGCCTTACTCTTAAATGTTCTTTAAAGCATAATAATCAATTCGATATTGATGGTTTAGATTTATTTTCTGAAATAAAAATATTAAGAAAAATAGTACAATTAGAAGATAACAGTTTAGTTGATAGATCAAATAAAAATATTTGATTCTTTTTCCAATGCCTATATTATTTATGGAATAATGTTAATAACTCTTGTTACCGTCGCTTCAGCGGAAAGAAATTTTTAAAATTAAAATTGATAAAATCTTACCTAAGATCAACATGGTCTCAAAAAAGATTAAATGGATTAGCTATATTGTTAATTAAGAAAGACTTATTAGGAGTTATTGATTATAAGAAAATTATTAATAACTTTGTATCTAGGAAACGCTAGAAATATAGACTTCAAATAAATAAATAATTTTTTTAAAAAAAAAAAATTTAAGGACCCTCATAAAATTTGAGTTTAGGCCACAGAACTCGTCGGGCCGCCCGTGGGTGCCGTGATGGCAGCCCAGGGCCCTAAGTCTCCCCTCACATACCAAACACCTCCACCCACATATCAACCTTCACCTCCAAAATACCAATACCCTGCCACCACCTACCATACCTACAACACTCAACCTGCATATTACCATTCACCTCCACCCGCCCGCCAAAACTACCCAAAGCCACGTCCAAATTTCGACCGCAGGCCTCCTAGACAATACACCCCAATTGCTGAACCCATATCCCGACTGTATGAGAGACTGAAGGCCGCTGGTTACGTCACCCCTATTCTTGCTGTTGTTGTGGAAAATCCTTCCCAATGGATCAACCCTAAAAAAACATGTGCTTATCATTCAGGCATGAAGAGTCATACCATTGAAGAATGTTGCACGTTGAAAGACAAGATTCAGACGTTGATCGACACTAAGGTTATACAAGGAAAGGAAGCTGCACCGAATGTCCGCAACAACCCTCTCCCGAATCACAGATGTGTGGGAGTGAACGTGAAACTGATGAGCAATGGGATCATGAAGGATCCATCAGACTCATTCGAGAAGGAGACTCTTGATAAGTGGGAATGTTGACTACTTATTAGCGCCTTTTAGCTTTCGTTTTAGCCTAAAAGTTTCTAATTGTATTCGTGAAAACTGATGAACTATGCTTACCTGCAGGAGTATTTGAAAATGAGCCACTACGATGAAATCCAACTCAAGAAGGAGTGATCTGAACAAGGACAAAAATCAGGCATAGAAGCTCAAGTGCGGACCGCAGATTTCTATCTACGACCGCAAAATGTGAAGGAAAATCAACAGAGCCCCAGTGCAAAGTGCGGACCGCACAATTATTATGTAGCCGCAGAAGCTACGTAAGAGCAAAAGTTCAGAGAGTTTCATTTCAAGCTCAAGAAGAAATGCAGACCGCACAATAATTGTGCGACCGCAGAAACAGCTATGCGACCGCACTCAGGAAATGTGCGGTCCGCAGAAGAGCCAAGTGCAGTCGCACCTAGAATTGTGCAGACCGCAGAACATAAGAGATGCGGCCGCAATCCTGAATTGTGCGGCCGCAGAGTCTACTCTTGTCAAGATCTGAAGAGAAGTGCGGACCACACATATAATTATGCGGCCGCAAAACCTCCGAAAGGGCAATTTTGTCAGAAAATTCCAGCTTTGTATAAATAAACTACTTTCACGAAATTAGGTCAAGTTTGGAATATTGAAAGTCCTGTAGCCGTTTTTACTTGCCCCTTTAGGCAACTTTAGCTTACTTTGGTGATTTAACATTGGATTTTTATCTTTTAATCTTGCAATATGAGTTTTATCATCTTTTCTTCTTTATTTTCTTCTATACCCATTATAAGTAGCTAGATTTCTAACTAGGGTTGTGACCCAACCCTAGTGTGTGAACCTAACGTGTATTTGATTTATGGCTTGTTTATGGTTGGGTGTTTATTATTTAGCCTTGTTCTTGCCTTTAATTGTAGAACTAATGGTTGCAAACATTAGTTTATGCCTATTTGACTTGGTCTCTACTTGAGAAAGAGAGACATAGTCTAGGAAAACTTGGCTAACAAGAATTTGGGATAAAATCAAGATATTGGTAGTCCCAATTAAAAGGTTAAACCTAGAGATAGTAAAATCCGACTTGAGCATTTTATCAACTATTTTGTTCAATACCATTTGGACTTGAGAAAGCCAAATCGGGCAAAATCACTCTCTTTCCGAGAGGTATTGAGTGGATATTTGAGTGTTGATTGCTATAATACACCCCGACCGACAAAACAAGCTTTAAAGTTTACAACCCGTTAGGCAAACATCTAGGTGAAGGTCATACCCCTAAGCCTTTTACATTATTTGAAAATCATCCAAAAATAATATTCTCTAGTTTTATATCTTTAGAATTGTAATCCTTAACGTAATTTTAGAAGTAAAAACAAAACCATATTTGTGTAAGTGCAACCAAGATACTTCACGTGTTTTATCCAAATATATACCACTAATCCCATCTCAGCTCCCTGTGGATTTGATCCCGACTCCTTGTTGGGTATTATTATTACAATCGACAGTTTCATAACCTAAAATAGAGGTGTGACTTGGAGGAGATCAATTTTTGGCGCCGTTGCCGGGGAGTTAAAAACGGATTTAGCTATATATTTGGTTTTGTGTGTGAATTGTCTTCTTTTCCTTCCGTGTTACTAATCTTTTTGGTGAAATAATTGTAGGTGAAACAATGTCTCTCAACAACAATGATCCTCTCGGAAACATGCATTTGGGGGATGTGGACATGGAAGATGACCAAGTTGAAGAGGTTCCTCTTGAACCTCAAGCAAATAGACGAGTCCGACCGCCTCAAGACAACGTTCTCGTTCCACCCCCAAATCCACCAAGAGTGGCTCCACACCGGGTGTTGCCGAATGAAGGGTATGCAAGTGCCATAGTCCCGCCCTGCATTAGGGCAGGCAACTTTTAAATTACAAATGTTATGCTCACATTTCTAGAGAAACATGGATTCTTCACCAGGGCTCCAAATCAAAGTGCGTACAAACACTTGGAAGGGTTTATGGACACTTGCTGGGGGAGTCAACAAACAAACGTCTCCGAGGATGCTTTAAGGTTGAGGCTATTTCCTTTCTCTCTATTGGGGAAAGCCTTGGATTGGTTAGAAAGGTTGCCAAACCAATCCATCCATACATGGGATGAATTGGCGGAGAAATTTATTTCCAAGTTCTTTTCTCTCGGGCATATGGCTACTCTTAGAGACGAGATTCTAACATTAAAACAAGAACCTAATAAGCCATTGCATGAAATATGGGAGAGGTATCGAACTATAGTGAAAGAGTGCCTAAACAATGACATGAGGGAGGCTATGATTCAACAAACTTTTTACAGGGGATCAATACTACCAATCAATGCGTGGTCAACCAACTTGCCGGTGGAAATTTCATGACAATGCCATATGCGGAAGCTTATGAGATCTTAGATGAAATGGCAGATACTTCATCGGCATGGCAAAGTAGAGTAAATGTTCCTCAAGGTGATCCAAACGTGATTCACCTACATAAAGAATTGCATGATCATGGGCAAGCAATTACCGAGTTGACCACCACAATAAATCAATTAGCCAAGGCTCAACTTCAACAAGTGCAAGGTCTTAAGCAAGTCAATGCAATTGATGGAGTTAATATGATGGTAAACAAGAGAAGGCAAAAGGGTCCTCGAGTGCAAAACTGTGCGGAACATTATGTGCAAGAAGATAGTGGGTTTGATCAAGATAAATCCTACAATGACCAAGAGGAGGAAGTACAATATGTGAACAATTTCCAAGGGAAAAGAAACAACTCTCAAGGCCCGAATCAACAACAATGGTGACCTCATGGTAATCAAGGGAATTGTAACAATCAAAACAACCAAGAGAATTGGAACAATCAAAACAATCAAGAAAATTGAAATGGTCAAAATAACTAAGGCAATTGGAGTGGCAATAGTCAAGGATATTGGGGAGGCAACAACCAAGGAGGATGGAACAATAACCAAGGAAATCGGGGTTCGGGCTTTCAAAGGCCCCCCGATGTATTAACAACCGAGCAACCCGCCTCCTTATCATTCCCATGGTCCAAGCTCTTCCAACAATGAGATGAGACAAATTGAGAATATATTCAAACAAATGATGGAGAAGCATGCCGACTCTGATGCTCAACTAACCTCTCACAACACTTCAATTCACAATTTGGAAGTTCAATTGGGGAAAATATCGCAAGCTTTAAGCACTCGTCCTAAGGGGTCACTACCAAGTGGCACGGTGGTGAACCCAAAGGGTGGGAACAACACAGGACATGCCATGGCCGTAACTACAAGGAGTGGAAAAGATGGGGATGCACCTACCTCAAGTCAAAGAAAAATTGTGGATGATGAGCAAGGGATACAAGAAGATGAGATCTCGAACAATGTGGTACAAGCAAATGATGAAATAAGAATTGATATTGATGACAATATGGAGGAGACTCAAGAGGAAGTGAACCCGACTAGGGAGCACATTATTGATATACCGAAACCGGTAGTGCCATAGGCTAAGGCACCAATGCCAAGGCCTCCTCCTCCATATCCTCAAAGGCTTGCCAATCAGAATGGCGAGAATCAATTCAAAAAGTTCATTGACACAATGAAGAGTCTATCTATTAATGTGCCATTGGTTGAGGCTTTGGAGAAAATGCCCGGTTATGCAAAGTTCATGAAGGACTTGGTGACAAAGAAGCGGTTGATAAATTGTGAAACTATAAAGATGACTCATCAAGTGAGTGCAATTGTGCACTCAATGGCTCCTAAATTGGAAGATCCCGACACTTTCACAATCCCTTGTACTATTGGAAGTGCCAACTTTGCTAAAGCTCTTTGTGATTTTAGGGAAAGTATCAATTTGATAACCTATTCGGTTTTTAATACTTTGGGAATTGGGTAACCAAGACCCACATCTATGAGATTACAAATGGCGGATCGTACCATGAAGAGACCATTGGGTATAATTGATGATGTGTTGGTTCGTGTTGATAAATTCATTCTCCCGTCAGATTTTGTTATTCTTGAATGTGAAGTAGACTATGAGGTGCCGATTATTCTTGGTAGACCTTCCCTTGCTACGGGAAAGGCTCTTGTTGATGTGGAAGCCGGTGAACTCACTTTCCGGGTGGGTGATGAAAAGGTAGTGTTTCACGTTTGCAAATCTATGAGGCAACCAAATAGCAATGAAGTATGTTCGTTCGTGGACTTGGTGACCGATGTTATTATTGATGATACAAGTGCCACGATTAATGTGGGTGACATGTTGGAGGCTGTTTTGCTAAATTTTGAAGATGAGGAAATGGATAGCTTCATGGAATGTTAAATTCTTTGCAAGGGATGTGGTCATACAATTATGCACATCGAAAACTGTCTTTGGATCTTGAAAATGGAAGACTCTTCCAACAAATCCCTCAATCAAGGAGCCTCCTATCTTGGAGTTGAAGCCATTGCCTCCACATCTCAGGTATGAATTTCTTGGCCCTTATTCTACTTTAGCGGTTATTCTTTCCTCTTATTTGACTAACGTGCAGGTAGACTCCACATTGGCGGTGCTACAAAAGAGGAAGAAAGCTATTGGATGGACATTAGCGGATATTCGGGGAATAAGCCCCGTATTTTGCATGCACAAGATTAATTTGGAGGAAGATTCCAAACCCTTCATTGAACATCAAATAAGGCTAAATAAAGCAATGCAAGAGGTGGTCAAAAAGGAGATCATCAAGTGGTTAGATGCAGGGGTTGTTTACCCCATTTTCGATAGTTCGTGGACCTCTCCGGTGCAATGTGTCCCAAATAAAGGGGGAATGACAATGGTTACCAATGACAAGAATGAATTGATTCCTACAAGAACGGTGACCGGGTGGAGAGTGTGTATGGACTATCGCAAGCTCAACAAAGTCACAAGTAAGGATCATTTCCTATTTCCCTTCCTAGATCAAATGCTTGATAGGTTGGCCGGCCGAGCTTTCTATTATTTCCTTGATGGGTATTCCGGCTACAATCAAATTCTTGTTGCTCCGGAGGATCAAGAGAAGACTACTTTCACATGTCCTTATGGTACTTTTGCATTCTCACGGATGCCATTTGGGTTATGCAATGCACCGGCGACTTTTCAAAGGTGTATGATGGCTATCTTCACGGACCTGGTGAAGGATTTCCTTGAAGTCTTCATGGATGACTTTTCGCTCGTTGGGAATTCTTTTGATGATTGCTTGAAAAATTTGGATAAGGTCTTGGCAAGATGTGAAGAGACAAACTTGGTGTTGAATTGGGAGAAATGTCATTTCATGATTGAGGAAGGAAATTTCTTTAGCCACAAAATTTCAAATAATGGCATTAAGGTCGACAAGGCGAAAATAGAGGTGATTTCTAAACTTCCACCTCCAACATCCGTGAAGGGAGTGAGGAGTTTCTTAGGTCATGCGGGGTTCTACCCGTGTTTCATCAAGGATTTTTCCAAAGTGGTGAAACCCTTGTGTAAGCTTTTGGAGAAAGACACCAAATTCCATTTAAATGAGGATTGCATGAAGGCATTTGAATTGCTCAAGTTCAAATTGACAACTACTCCTATTATCACCGCTCGAATTGGAGCTTGCCTTTTGAGCTCATGTGTGATGCTAGTGATGTGGCGGTCAGAGTATTTTTAGGGCAACGTGTCAATAAGATCTTTCATCCGGTCTACTATGCTAGTAAGACCATGAATGATGCCCAAGTCAATTACATTGTGACCGGAAAAGAGCTTCTTTCTATTAATTTTGCTATGGAGAAGTTCCGCCCGTACTTGATGGGTACAAAGATGATTGTCCATATGGATCATGCGGCACTTCGATACCTTATGAGCAAGAAAGATTCAAAGGCTCGGTTGATGAGATGGGTGCTTTTGTTGCAAGAGTTTGATATAGACTTCCAAGACCGAAAAGGAAATAAAAACCAAGTGGCGGACCACTTGTCTCGTTTGGAGGAGGAGGGGAGGCCGTATGATGGCCTTAAAATCAATGACTCCTTCCCCGATAAGCAACTCTTATCCATTTCAATGAAAAAGGTGCCATGGTTCGCGGATCTAGCAAATTATCTTGTGAGTGGTATCATTCCGGTTGAGTTCTCTTCAAATCAAAGGAAGAAGCTCAAACGGAATTGTCAAGACTATTATTGGGATGAACCGTACCTCTTCTAGATTTGTACCGATGGCGTGATTAGAAGATGTGTGCCGGAGGAGGAACAAGTTGAAATTCTTGAGGCTTGTCATTCTTCACCCTACGGTGGTTACCATGGGAGAGCAAGAACGACGACCAAAGTGTTGAGTTGTGGATTTTATTGGCCTACTCTCTACAAGGATGCAAGAGATCTAGTCAGGCATTGTGGTGAATGTCAAAGGGCCAGTGGGATTTCAAAAAAAAATGAGATGCCCCTTACCACCATCTTGGAAATTGATATTTTTGATGCGTAGGGTATTGATTTCATGGGACCGTTTGTAAGCTCTTGTGGGAAGACCTATATTTTGGTAGTTGTGGATTATGTGTCAAAATGGGTTGAGGTCATTGCTCTACCCAACAACGAATCTAGAAGTATAGTGGCATTTTTGGAAAAGAACATCTTCACAAGGTTTGGTACTCTGCGGGTCATTATAAGCGATGGGGGGTCGCATTTATGCAACAAAGCTTTTGATATCTTGCTTAGAAAGTATGGTGTCACTCACAAAGTCACGACCCCCAATCACCCTCAAGCAAGCAGACAAGTGGAAGTCTCCAACCGGGAGATCAAGAGAATTTTGTCAAAAATAGTGAATGTCAACCGGATGGATTGGTCAAAGAAACATGATGATGCTTTATGGGCTTATAGGACGGCTTACAAAACACTGATTGGGATGTCTCCATACCGGTTAGTGTTTGGAAAAGCTTGTCACTTCCGATGAAACTTGAGCACAAGGCCATGTGGGCTTTGAAGAAGCTAAATCTTGAGTGGGATGTCGCCTCCAACTTAAGGGTGGCACAATTGAATGAGCTAGATGAATTTCGATACCATGCATATAAAATTCATCCTTATACAAGGAGAATATTAAGTACCTCCATGACAAGTACATTCAGAACAAGGAGTTTAAAGAAGGTGATCTTGTGTTATTGTTCAATTATCGGTTACGGATGTTTCCGGGAAAGTTGAAAACTAAATGGAGTGGCTCGTTTGAAGTTGTGAGTGTGACACCCTTTGGTGCATTGGACTTGAAGAATAAAAATAATGAAGTGTTTAGAGTCAATGGCCACCGGGTGAAGCACTATCTGGGAAAAGTTGTTGATGGCCACGTAGTGGCAGTGATTCATTTCAAGTGATTGATGGTAATCTGCGTCGTGTCGCGACGTTAAATCAGGCGCTTCTTGGGAGGCAACCCATGTTTCTTTTTCTTTTCCTTTTTCTTCATCTTTAGATAGGTCTTGTTTTGTGCTAACTGGTTTTGAAGTGTGTTGCAGGAATGAGTGTGCTTTGCAGGAACTGTGCTCAGGAAAAGTGGCTAAGTGTGAAAAAAGTGCGGACCGCACATTCATTGTGTGGACCGTACAATTTTGAAGGCCACAACAGAAAGGGATGTGCGGCCGCACAACTGAAGATCAGAAATTGCAAACTCTCTGAAGTTGTGCATGTCAGAGAAATGGCCAAAGTGCGGCCGCACAAGGAAATGTGCGGTCCGTACAAAAATCTGCGAACGCACTCAAAAATGGGCGGACCGCAGATTATCAAAAGGGTAATTTGTCACAGGTAAAGGAGTGCGGACCGCTCACAAAATTGTGCGGCCGCACTCAGCTCTTGAGTCCTTGCCCTAACTGGCCAACTATAAATAGTTCATCCTCACCACTGTTCAAAGTTTACGAACTCTGAACATTTGACACAGTGCACTCAATTGATTCGAGCATCTCACTCTCATTTCATTATCTTTGATTCTTCCTTGCATCACTATATTACTGGTATGTTCAATTCATCATTAAATTTTTCAATTTTCTTAATTTTGTTCATAATTAGTTTAGTTACTTTTAGGCCTAATGTCAAATTCATCATCATGTGAGCTTAAATTTGTGTGGGTAACGTCCTATTTTCTATTTGGGGGATGGGTAAACTGTGTATCATGTCTAAATTGCTACTACCATGTCTAAATTGTGCGTGAATTAGAAACCCTAAGAATCTGCCCGATGAATTTTTGAATTGTGCGGCCGCACAAGGAATTGTGCGATCCACAGATCAGTAGGCTAGGTCATTTGGTGTAGAATGATTGTGCGGACCGCACTTGAAATTGTGCGGTCCGCAGAAATTCAACTGTGGCCACAGAAAAGTATGTGCGGCCGCAGATCAAGCAATTCTATGTCTTCAGAGAGTTGTCATTTTGAAGTTTCAATGTGCAGCCGCACCCAAAATTGTGCGAACCGCACTTCAATTATGCGGTCGCACTTAAAATTGTGCAGACCGCAGAACTATCAGTGCATCCGCACTTTCAAAAATGTGTGGTCCGCCCAAGCCCATCTGCGGCCGCACCCAAAAATGTGCGGACTACACTTTCCCCAACCTGCATACTATTCGTCTACAATTGTCTGATACTTTGTATTTGAACTATAACTGATTCTTGTTGCTATGTATTGCAGACAATGATTAGATCACGAGGACGAGGTGATATATCCAAGGGGAGGGGTGAACCTTCCACAGGCAAAGCAAAAGCACCTTACCCCTCGCCCTCCAAAAAGTGATCAGTAAGAAGGCAACAATAGGTCGAGGTAGACAGTTGGAGCCCTCCGAATCAAGTTCATATGCCCCGTCTAGGGAAGCATCGGAGGGCGACTTAGTGCAAAGGTAGCATGCTGTGAAATCACAACCACAACTGCCCCAGGATAGATACCAACTGAGAGATGAGCCTACCTCTTCTGGGAGTACTTCTGAGGGGTCGAAAGGGAACAGTCAGGCTTCAGAACCCTCATCTACTCATTCCCCCTCTGCACCAGTCACAGTTGATGATGATGATGATATTTCGGATGACGGTCGAGGGGGTGATACCAGAGTTTTCGGCCTCGAGAGGTCGAAAAAGAAGGAAGTTTGGGAAGATAGGTTTGTAAGCCTAACTGTATTCAACAGGTTCCGAGAGTGGTGGCCTTAGAGATCGCTCACACTTGAGCATCAGTTTCTTTTGAAAGACTTTGATAGGTACAATCCAAATGTAGCAACATAGTTTCGGAAAAGAAAAGGGGGGACATGGTTCACTCAAAGTGTAGTAGATGCCAAAGAGCACTTGGTCCGGGAATATTATGCTAATGTGGCACACATCAAGAAGGGGACTAAAGTGACGAAAGTGAGGAGCTTGAAAGTGAGGTTTGACCAAACCACCTTGAACACATACATACCTAAGGTTGGAGGATGTAGAGCCGGTGCAATACTTGGAAAAGCTGGCTATGGGCGATGCAGCTCGCCCATGGTTAGCTAAGCTTCTGGAAACTTCGGGACCACCACCATCATGGATCACAGCAGGGGTTCCCATTTAGCAGAACACCCTCAACTTTGAAGCATAAGGGTGGCAAACATTTGTGTGCAGTCGCATAGACCCAAGCCGGAATGAAAACAATCACCTAATCCCTCGGGTAGTCCTAGTTGCTTCCATCATGGCCGGGTACCTAATCTATGTGGGTGCCATCATGTCGGCCAACATGTAACTGCTTGTCATGCAGGGTGAAAGCTCATATCCATATCCCAACACTATCACGGAGTATCTCACGGATGCGGGGGTGGAGCCCAAGAGCTTTGATACGAAAGTTAGGGCTTAGCATCCCTTCTCCCTGGTACTCTCTGAAGGACCCAAGGAACCCAAAGAACAAAGGTAAGTTGACTACTACTGTAGGCCAGTTTGATGAGCCGTCAGTGGTAGTTGCAGATTCAGCTGTCATGCCTTCTACAGTAGCCATGCCTTCCACAACAGTAGGGCCTTCCACCGATACAGCTGCCATACCTCCACCTCCAACTTCAGGGCCATCAGTATCAGTACCTTCCTCCTCTACTTATCCACTCTCTGCGCTGCGAGTCTCCCAGACACTGGCGAGTCTTAACAACTGGATGCAGACAGCTACTGTAAAGCTGTCTGATATATCCAGTACCGTTGCAGCTCAGACTTCTACCCCAGCACCCCAGATTCCTCTATCAATGAAGGAAACTTTGAAAAAAATATTGGAGAATTAGAAGACTATCATGGACACCTTTGTGGCACATAGGGGAGCAATTGAGGAGCTTTGGAAGAAGGTGAAGAAGATGAGGAAATCTCAGGCTTTGAAAAAATCAGTAGACAGGTTGAGACGAGAGGTGACTAAGATAGCAGCCGCTGGAGACCTTCCATTTGACTTACTGATGGAGACAGCTCCAACAGTACTAGTAGACCCAGCAGCACCATCAGCACCAGTGGCACCAACTGGCCAGTCTGAGGAGCCAGACCTCGCTGCCCACACTTCTGAGGCGCTGCTACAGATGTTCACCAACCTAGTTACTCCCCGAGCAGGGGATGATGATATCCAATTGGAGGAGCCTGAGGGAGGTGATGTTGCTATGGACACTAAGACCACATAGGGAATCCTCTCTACTCTTTCCCTTCCTTGTTTTTATTTTGTTAAGCATTAAGGACAATGCTTATTTTTATTCAGGGGGGTGGAGTCTATTTTGATTTGACATTTGACATTGGCCTGTAATAATTGATAACATTCTCTTTTTATTTTTACTTTCATTATGTACATATTCTACTCTCTCTATTGATGTATATATTCTCTTTCCCTTTCTCAGTTTGTATATTCATTTATGCTTTCAGTAGCTTACTTTATAGCTTCTTTATTTTGTTTTCTTAGTAATCAATGTTTAGTCTAATAGCTTCTTATTTACTTTAATAGCTTCTTTTTAATTTAGTAGTTTCTTTTTATGTTTAAGTGATCAATAAGCCTTTGATTTTCTTAATGCCACTGTTCTTTCCAAAGGTGATTTTTGTATGAACCGGGTGACTCTTCCCAACGATGGATGGTGTGACAACCTTCTTAAGGGATTGAGTCCGTTTTTTTATTTTTAGGTGAGAACAGTAGTAATAATGAATAAGAGAACCTAATTGAGTCAAACTAGAAGAATCAAGCATGCTTCAATTGGTACCAACATACTTAACTACATGCTTATGATTAAAAATAAGTTCTTGGAAAGAAATAGCTCTAGTTAGTGACTTTTTGAGTCTTGTGTTGACTTAAGCAATCATCGAGTGGTTTAGTTGAACCATTAGTGATGTTCAATTTCAAATATGGTTATTGTGGGACCTCGACTCTATACTCTTTAACAATCCCGTTATGTGAGAGGTGAGATATTTTGTTGCAAGTCTAAGTATCCGTGCGAATGATCTAGAACTTGCCCCGAATGTGTTTTTAGGCAAAATTCTAAGTTTTGCTTGGCTTGAGAAGTGATTGTAGGCTCTCCTTGACCCATTTTGAAATTTTTCATGACTCACCAATGTTGTTATCCCTAGTCAACCCTATTGATCCTAAAACCTTTCTCATTTGATAACCATGTTACAAGCTTTTACCCGTTTTGTAGTGATCCTTTCTTGGCACCCGAGCTTTCCTTAACACTCTTGATAAATAATTGGCTAAAACATAAGTTTGGAGGAGAGACGAGAAATTTGAAAGTGATATCAAGGTACAAAAAGAGAAAATAAATAAAGAAAAGGAAAGGCAAAGAAAAAGAAAGAAAGAACAAAAAAAATGCAAAAAGAAAGTGAATAAGTTGAAGAGTTGAAGGGATTCAAAGAAAAGCAAAAATGCAAAGCATGGAGAAAACAAAGAAGGAGAAAATGAATATCATGACCAAGAAAGAGTGATGTTAAGTCTCTCTAGTTCCCCTAAGGAAAAAGAAAATGACTCAAAGAGTCGGCAAAGCATGAGCCAAAAAGAGAAAATGGAGCGCTTAAGGAAAGATGAACCTGTTCTATTCTAACATTTCTTACCTTAGTCCAAAAGCCTTCATTAAACGGGCAGTCCGAGCGCACCATTCAGATCTTGGAGGATATGCTACGTGCCTGTGTTTTGGATTTCAAGGGTTCATTAGATCTATTTCTACCGCTTGTAGAATTCGCCTACAACAATAGTTACTATTCGAGTATTTAGATGGCTCGTTATGAAGCCTTATATGGGAGGCGGTGCTGCTCTCTAGTTGGTTGGTTTGAGCCGGGTAAGGCTAGGTTGTTTGGCCCCGATTTGGTTCGGTATGCTTTGGATAAAGTCAAGTTGATTTATGATCAGCTTTGTATCGAATAGTCTAGAAAAAAGTGTTATGCTGATCGGAGGGCTCGTGATGTAGCACTTATGGTGGAAAAGAGGGTTTTGCTTCGGGTTTCACCCATGAAGGGTGTGATGAGGTTCGGTAAGAAGGGCAAGTTGAGCCCTAGGTATATTAGTCCTTTTAAGATCCTTGAAAGAGTTGGTAAGGTGGCCCAAAGACTTTTATTTCCACCCAGCTTATCAGCAGTTCACCTGATGTTCCTTGTTTTCATGCTTCAGAAATATTAAGGTGATCCATCACATGTATTAGACTTCAGCTTAGTCCAATTGGACAAGGATTTGACTTATGTTGAGGAGCTGATGGCTATCTTGGATAGGCAGGTTCAAAAGTTGAGGTCAAAGTACATCCCTTCAGTGAAGGTTTAATGGAGGGGTCATCCGATCAAGGAGGCGACCTGGGAGACCGAGCACGGCATGCAGAGTCGTTATCCTCACTCGCGCTCCCCGATTTTGGGACGTGACAAACTTGGTATCAGAGCCTAAGGTTTTAAAGTGTCCTAGGATGTCTCGGAGCCGTGTCTAGTAGGGTCTTTCTTATCGGTGTGTTGTCGACCACATCTATAATTAGGATGCTACTTGGGCATTTAGGAATAATACCCTTATTTCATGTTCTCGATCGTGCTATAAAGTTGATTGTAGGATTGTTCCTCCTTTAACTCGTGCATTGCTCTAAATTTTCAGTACATGGCACCTAAGAAGAAGGCAAGAACTAGCCAAAGAGCCAATGTCACCCCGGGAGTGGCAGTTGATCCTATATTTGATGATGCGGTTCCGAAAAAGCCCTACGTGATTTCAAGCCGAGTGAACTTACATTAGTGGTGATTTACATAAGGGGCAAACATATGGTACTTATGGTCGTACTTGTGACATTCTTTTGAGAGAGATGAGCGAACTTTTCACAAATCCTTGAAGTGAGTGCTACATTCTTAAGTGAGATATACTAACGGAGAGTAGAGGAGGAGGAGTTTGGGATCCACAATGACCTACATGAAAGAGCGAACTTCCTTGATGAGTAAAGTCAACTCTTGATGCTCTAGTGTCACATTAGAACTATTTGTGCTTAAACTTCAAATCATTGCCTCGTTGATAATTCATAAGTGTTGTGGGTAATTGTTGGTTCCAATTGATATGTGTTTGATTCACCTTAGATTAGCTGGAATAGCTCTTATCTTGTGAAGGTGAAAATTACCTTATTTGCTTGAGGACAAGCAAAAGCTTAAGTTTGGGGGAGTTGATAAGTGGGAATTTTGACTACTTATTAACGCCTTTTAGCTTTCGTTTTAGTCCAAAAGTGTCTAATTGTATTCCTGAAAACTGATAAAATATGCTTACCTATAGGAGTATTGGAAAGTGAGCCACTACGATGAAATCCAACTCAAGGAGGAGTGATCTAAACAAGGACAAAAATAGGCACAGAAGCTCAAGTGCGGACCGCAGATTTCTATCTGCGACCGCAAAATATGAAGGAAAATCAACAGAGTCCCAGTGCAAAGTACGGCCCGTGCAATTATTATGCGGCCGCAGAAGCTACGTAAGAGCCAAAGTTCAAAGAGTTTCATTTCAAGCTCAAGAAGAAATGTGGACCGCACAATAATTGTGCGACCGCAGAAACAACTATGCGACCGCACTCAGGAAATATGCAGTCCGCAGAAGAGCATGAGAGATCCGAAGAGTTCAAGGGATATGGCTGCAGAATTGTGCGGATCACAGAGTCAACTCCTGTCAAGATCCGAAGAGAAGTGCGGACCGCACATATAATTGTGCGGCCGCAAAACCTCCGAAAGGGCAATTTTTTCCGAAAATTTCAACTTTGTATAAATAAACTACTTTCACGAAATTAGGTCAAGTTTAGAATATTGAAAGTCCTGTAGCCGTTTTTACTTGCCCCTTTAGGCAACTTTAGCTTACTTTGGTGATTTAACATTGGATTTTTATCTTTTAATCTTGCAATATGAGTTTTATCATCTTTTCTTCTTTATTTTCTTCTATACCCATTATGAGTAGCTAGATTTCTAACTAGGGTTGTGACCCAACCCTAGTATGTGAACCTAATGGGTGTTTGATTTATGGCTTGTTTATGGTTGGGTATTTATTATTTAGCCTTGTTCTTGCCTTTAATTGTAGAACTAATGGTTGCAAACATTAGTTTATGCCTATTTGACTTGGTCTCTACTTGAGAAAGAGAGACTTAGTCTAGAAAAACTTGGCTAACAAGAATTTGGGATAAAATCAAGAGATTGATAGTCTCAATTAAAGGGTTGAACATAGAGATAGTAAAACACGACTTAAGTATTTTATCAACTATTTTGTTCAATACCCATTTGGACTTGAGAAAGCCAAATTGGGCAAAATCACTCTCTTACCGAGAGGTATTGAGTGTGTATTTAAGTGTTGATTGCTATGATACACCCCGACCAGCAAAACAAGCTTTAAAGTTTACAACCTGTTATGCAAACACCTAGGTAAACATCATACCCCTAGGCTTTTTACATTATTTGAAAACCATCCAAAAATAATATTCTCTAGTTTTATATCTTTAGAATTATAATCCTTAACATAATTTTAGAAGTAAAAACAAAACCATATTTGTGGAAGTGCAACCAAGATACTTCACGTGCTTTATCCAAATATATACCACTAATCCCATCTCAGCTCCCTGTGGATTCGATCCCGACTCCTTGTTGGGTATTATTATTGCAATCGACCGTTTCATAACCTCAAATAGAGGTATGACTTGGATGAGATCAATGCTCCTAAAACATCTCCGGTCACCCTCACTCCAGTTGTGGTACAAACCCAGGCGCCATATGAAGTTGAGGTAGCTATACCCTTCACTATAATGGTATCTCCCACACCATCTTACAAGTCTTATGTCGTCCCGTGGGATTATGTTATGAAAGCAAGAAGAAAGGGAAAAGCCAAAATGGAAGAAACAGGTATCACGCAAGGTATGACTAGAACTGGCAGAGTTACACACCTGAGAATCTGGGAGGAACAATCAAAGAAGCTGCACCTAAGCCGCTTTTTGTTGAGACTGGTACTGACGACATTTGGAGGAAGATACAAGAAAGGGAATACTTTGTTGTTGACCACCTAAACAAGACTCCTGCTCAGATATCCATTTTATCACTGTTGCAAAACTCAAACGCACACTAGAATGTCTTGATGAAAGTGTTGAGTGAAGCTTATGTACCCGCCGGCATTACTAGTGGAGAGATGGCTAACATGGTCGGACAGGTACTGGAGAGTCACAAAATTACTTTCCACGAAGATGAGTTACCGCCAGAAGAATTGAGTCACAACAAGGCATTGCACATCATAGTGCAATTTGAGGATAAGTTCATTGCCAGGGTCCTGATATATGGACGTTCGAGTCTGAATATACGCCCATTGACCACTCTAAAAAGATTAGGTAAGGGCCTGCACGAGATACGAATGGGAAGCATGAATCTGAAGGCATTTGACGGATCTCAGAGGGCCATTATCGGGGAAATCAACCTTGATCTACAGATGGGTCCGACTTGGTTTGATGTTAATTTCCAAGTGTTAGATATATCTGCTACTTACAACCTATTGTTAGGACGACTATGGATACATGCAGCTGGGCAGTGGCTTCTACTTTGCACCAAGCTGTGAAGTTCGAATGGAATAATTAGGAGGTGATCATTCATGGAGACGGAAGCAACCCTATCTACACCAACAAGACTGTTCCAGTCATCGAAAACAGGAGGAAGTTGGGTGGAGAAACATATCACCGCATTGAGCGGGTGAACGCAATTGAAAAGGATCGATGGTGGAGCAAGAAGATAGAAAGCATATTGATGTGGACGGGATATGAACCAGGCAAGGGTCTCGGCAAAAAGCTTCAGGGGATCACTAAACTCATACAACCATAGTATCATGGCACGACCTTTGGATTCCGATATGAATATACTGTGCGAGAGTATCAGAATTGAACACCACTATGGTGCGTCCATTATTACCCGCTGGAACAACCCGTACCACCTCTGCACTAGACATTCCATCATGCTGACATAATATGGGGATCTGAGGAAGACGAGATTTTGGCTGGCATGAGGAAGCTGTTTCTGGATGAAGAAAACATGGACTGTAGTGCAATTGTTAAGGAGGAGGAGGAAGAAGACCTTACCATTCAGACAATGGAAGAGGGAGTTATTCTCAAGAACTGGACCGCTGCACCATCCCGGGCTCGCCGAGTTCCTGGGTAGCCTGGCAAATTAGCATGACTTATTTTCAAATTGTTTTGAGCATTTAAGATATTTTCAGTATTTTGTTTTGAAATAATTACTCGAGCCATGGAGTCGTACTTGTTGACATTTTAAAGTTTTATTAATGCATTATTGCTTTTCATATTTATTATTATCTTTCTACATTTGTTTCAGCATAATTATTACATATCCTGATGAACCTATGACTGTGACATGTAGTGAGTTAACGCAACATAAGGACAACAATTCGGAAGATTTGGAAGATGATGTAATATCTGAGGAAATTGTCAAAGAAGTAGAGAATCTTGAAAACAAACCGAAGTCTAATTTGGAGGAAACTAAGGCCGTTAACTTAGGGGATTCCGAAACAGTCAAGGAAACTCGCATAAGCATCCATCTGTCACCGACAGAGAAGAAAGAATATATTAGATTTCTAAAAGAATATGAGGATATTTTCGCATGGTCCTACAATGATATGACTGGGTTAAGCACATCCATAGTAGCTCACAAGCTACCCACCAATCCCATGTGTCCGCCGGTAAAGCAGAAGCTTAGAAAATTCAAGCCAAATATGAGTTTGAAGATAAAAGAGGAGGTCACCAAGCAAATCAAAGCCACGGTTCTCCGAGTGGTCGAATACCTGACCTGGTTAGCCAATATTGTGTCGGTTCCAAAGAATGATGGGAAAGTTAGAGTATGTCTCGATTATCGAGATCTGAACAGAGCAAGTCCTAAGGATGATTTTCCGCTGCCTAACATACACATACTGATTGACAACTGCGCCAAGCACGAACTCCAATCCTTTGTGGATTGCTTCGTAGGATACCATCAGATTTGGATGGATGTAGAGGATGCCGAAAAGGCCGTCTTTATCACACCATGGGGAATATATTGTTACATAATGATGCTGTTTGGTCTGAAGAATGTTGGGGCCACCTACATGAGGGCCATGAGGACTATCTTCCATGACATGATACAAAAGGAAATAGAGGTATACGTAGATGATGTTATCATTAATTCTAGAAGGAGCTCAGATAACATAGCAGACCTAAAGAAATTTTTCGATCGACTTCAAAAATACAACTTGAAGTTGAGCCCTGCAAAATGTGCCTTCGGGGTCCCTGTTGGAAAATTGTTGGGTTTTATCATTAGCCGCCGAGGTATTGAGCTGGAACCATAAAAAAACAAAGCTATATAGGAGTTGCCACCGCCAAAGAATAAGAAAGATGTGATGAGTTTTCTAGGGCGCCTTAATTATATCAGCAGTTTTATAGCACAATCAACGGTGATATGTGAGCAAATCTTTAAAATGCTGAGGAAAGATGTTGCAACAAGCTGGACTGAAGAATGCTAGAAAGCCTTCGACAAAATCAAGGAGCATTTATCTAAACTGCCCATGTTGGTCCCGCCGGAACTAGGAAAACCTATGTTGCTTTATCTGTCTGTGTTGGATGGGGCCTTTGGCTGCGTTCTAGGACAACATGATGAAACTGGAAGGAAGGAGTAGGAGATATATTATCTGAGCAAGAAGTTCACACTTTACGAAGCCCGGTACTCTTTGTTGGAATGCACCTGCTGTGCTTTGACATGGATAGCCCAGAAGTTGAGACATTATTTTTGTGAATACACTTCATATCTCATATCAAGGATGGATCCGCTAAAATACATCTTTCAGAAACTCATGCCTACAGGTAAGTTAGCAAAGTGGCAGATATTGCTGAGTGAGTTCGACATCATTTATGTGACTCAGAAGGCAGTCAAGGGGCAAGCATTGGCCGATCACTTGGCAGAGAACACCGTAGATGGAGAATACAAACTATTGAAGACGTATTTTCCCGACGAAGAGGTGTCGTTTATAGGAGAAGATATTACCGAAGCATACGACAGTTGGAGGATTTTCTTTGACAGAGCAGCAAACTTCAAGGGAGTAGGCATCAGAGTTGTTTTAGTATCACAAACCGGTCAACATTACCCAGTATCCGCAAAACTCAGGTTCCCGTGCACCAATAATATGGCAGAATACGAAGCATGCATCTTGGAACTCAGGTTGGCCATCGACATGAACATTCAGGAGTTACTAGTAATCGAAGATTCCGATCTATTGGTGCACAAGGTTCTAGGAGAATGGGCTACTAAGAACACCAAAATATTACCGTACTTGCATTATGTACAAGAGTTGATTAAGAGGTTCACAAAGATAGAGTTCAAACATGTTCCAAGGATTCAGAATGAGTTTGCAGATGCATTAGCCACCTTGTCTTCCATGATACAACATCCAGACAAGAATTTCATCGATTCTATCCCAATAGGAATTCATAAACAGCCAGCTTATTATGCTCATGTTGAAGAAGAGTTTGACGGAAATCTGTGGTTCCATGACATCAAGGAATACTTGGAAAAGGGAGAATATCCAGAGTGCTATACACACTCAAAAGTGCACGCTCCGAAGGTTGGGCAATCATTTCTATCAAAGCGGAGGAATTATGTATAGAAGAAAACCTGACTTAGGATTACTGCGATGTGTTAATGCCAAGGAGGCATCTAGATTGCTCGAAGAAATACATGGTGGAACATGTGGACCCCACATGAACTGTTTCGTTGGATAAGAAAATATTAAGAGCAGGGTATTTTTGGATGACTATGGAAATAGACTGCATCAAATATGTTCAAAAGTGTCACCAATACCAGATACATGCTGATATGATACGAGTACCACCCAATGAACTCAATGCAACGAGTTCACCGCGTCCTATAAGGTTGTGACTAAGAAGGTCATAGCGGATTTTGTCCGGGATCACATTGTTTGTCGATTTGGAGTACCTGAGTCAATCATTACTGACAATGCCACCAATATCAACAGTGACTTGATGAAAGCTATGTGTGAAACATTCAAGATCAAGCATCAAAACTCTACAATATACAAGCCACAAATGAATGGAGCCGTAGAAGCTGCCAACAAGAACATCAAGAAGATATTGAGGAAAATGGTGGACAACTACAAGCAATGGCACGAAAAGCTACCATTTGCTTTGCTCGGATAACGCACCACGGTTCGTACATCAACTGGGGCAACTCCCTATCTAATGGTCTATGGTACCGAAGTTGTTATCCCTGGCGAAGTAGAGATCCCTTCCTTAAGAATTATACAACAAGTTGAGCTCAGCGACGCGGAATGGGTACGAAACCAGTATGAACAACTAGTTCTCATTGATGGTAAAAGAATGAACGCATGTGTCACGGTCAACTCTACCAGAATAGAATGGCAAGAAATTTCAATAAAAAGGTTAGGACAAGGCAATTCACATCTGGGCAATTGGTGTTGAAGCGACTCTTCCCATATCAGGATGAAGCAAAGGGGAAATTCTCACCCAACTGGCAAGGCCCTTACATGGTTCACCGAGTACTAACAGGAGGAGCACTTATACACGTAGAGATGGATGGAGAGATTTGGCCAAAACCTATCAATTCGGACGCAGTCAAGAGATACTATGCTTAAGACTATGATTGCACTTTCTATTTGATGTAACCTGAACTACGCTTGACCCCATTCCCATTTAAGAGGGGATACGTAGGAAGCCCTATGGGTTCGGTCACATCATAATAAATTCTTCATTCCCCCTATGGTCATAAACTGGGGCAAGATCTCGAGTTTGCCCGATCTAGTCGTGTTTAGAATTGTCAAGTAATGTATCGTCAGAAGTATGCATTTAAACCGGGGCAGAATTTTGAGGAGGATCCTTAAAATTCAGAATTAAGGAGGTTGCAATGTCTCAAAAGCATGTCACAATCATCAATTCAACAAAATAATGCATCATCACATATTTCAAACAACTATATTTTTATATAAACAATTTATCACAAATGCATGTTTTCGAAAATTTTATTTTTTATAGTAGCCAGATGTTACTCGGGGTGACTCAAACAGGACCTCGAGATAAGAGAAAAGGCAAAGCAAGGAATCGAGAGCACGAACCAACCTTCCCCCCTCCAAACTCACAATTTTCCTTTGGATACAGGCACAATGGATATAACATGAATGTCCGCAAAGATATACACATAACAAGATCACTATCTTCACACCGACAAAATTCGCTGAACTCAAACACGTCAAGCTAAGAAATACTTTGCCCTCTCGCATTTAGTCGTTGCTTTTCTTCATAGGGCTAAGCACTGCCCTCATCTTCGCATAAAGCTAAACGTTGCCTTTCTTCGCATAATACTAAGCATTGTCTCTACTCCTTCCATAGGGATAAACACTGCCCTCACTTTGTATGAGGCTAAGCACTGCCTCCATCATTGCATAAGGCTATACGCTGCCTTTTATTTGTATAGGGCTAAGCACTGCCCTCATTTTATTGCATGAGACTAAACACTGTCTCCATTATTATATACGAGGCTAAGCACTGCCTCCATCATTGCATAAGGCTAAACGCTGCCTTTTCTTTGTATAGGGATAAGCACTGCCCTCATTTTATTGCATGAGACTAAACACTGTCTCCATTATTATATACGAGGCTAAGCACTGCCTCCATCATTGCATAAGGCTAAACGCTGCCTTTTCTTTGTATAGGGATAAGCACTGCCCTCATTTTATTGCATAAGGCTAAACATTATCTCCATTATTGCACGAGGCTAAGCACTGCCTCCATCATTGTATAAGGCTAAACGCTGCCTTTCTTTGTATCGGGATAAGCATTGCCCCCATCGCGTACAAGACTAAGCCTTGTCTCATCTCGTTCTCGCATATGACTAAGCATTACCTGTTTCCTCTATCAAACGATCGATATCACCGCATCTTCTCATTTCATGGGCTGAAATATCGCCACGTTGTCCGAAGGCACCATAGTCTGAAGGCATCATCCTCATAGCCCGAAGACACCATGTCATGGCCAGAGGATCTCTCGAAACCTCATTCAAAGGCATCATAGTCCAGAGGAACCATCCGCATGGCCCGAGGACACCATTTCATGGCCTGCGAATCCCTTATCATACGCTTCATGGCTCAAGACGTCATAGTCTAAGGACATCATCCTCATCGTCCAAAGACAACTCTCATGGTCCGAAGGGAATTTGCATCATGTTTAAATTTTCGCAATAACCCATATATATTCGTGTGCATCATGTTTTAAGTTTTGTAGGTAACTCAGGAGGTAACCGTTCTACAAACAGGAGTAATTCTCGCTCCGGTTTTCGTTCACAATGTTCACATCCTTCGTAACCGATAATTAGCAATTGATTACCCTTTGTTCTATAACTGTTCAAATATCTGCCTTGTACATCCGTAACGTTCAAATTCGCATTCATAGCTCCACCTGAAATCATCCGTTGATCATGACGATATCGCATCCAAAAGACCATTTCCGAAACATACGACCACTCTTATAACAATTTCATCGGTTTCGTTCACCGTTGGATCTAGAACTACACACGGCCTGATTCCCGTAATACCAAGGATATATAGGCAACTCAAGAACCAGGGTTCGACCCCCTTTTTCTTTTCAAAACACATCATTCCTCACTCGCTTCGGACAAAATTGGTCATCATTTTCTTTACCCGACAACTCTTTCATCATTCCCGAGTAAAAAGTGGCAGCTGTTAATACCTAATTTTGCCCTCATATTTTTATAAACATCAAATATGTTTAAAAATATCATTCATGCATCATCACCAATTTTCTATAATTTTTCATAATTTCAAAAAGCTTTAAAATTGATTTTCTTGCATTTAAATTACTCGAATATGTATTGATTACCCTTTAAATTATTTTGTGGTGACTTAATCATCCGAATTTAGTATTTTCATCCACATATATGTCTCATAATATTTTACTTTATTTTTATATAATTATCTTAAAGCTATTTTATATAATTTTACAATAATAGCCTATATTCTATACATAATTGAATTTATTATATTATTTATATCAAAAGAGATTTTCTCATATTTTTATAATGTTAAGTTGTTATTTTACTGCACGAATAATATTTCTATTATTTATTAATTATTTTATAATTTATTCTTAATGAATTTCGTGTATTTAAATTATAGCCCAATTTTGAGCTAATTTCGAACCAAATCAAGGTCCAAAACAGCTGGCCCATCTCCATTAAGTCTCAGAAGCCCAATTCAAATGACCCATGTGACCAACCCGGTCGCAAACCATTGCATTTGACCTGCCTTGTTTCTTAGCCAACCCTGGCCGTTGATCTTCAATGATAAATGGCCCATAATAAATCTCCATCTTTCCTTATATCCCCATAATCAAACCCTAGAGACTATTCTCCCAAACCGGTCGCCTTTGCATTTTCTCATCTCTAAACCCTATCCACCTCCTCCCAAATCCTCTAAAAACCCGGCTAAATCATGAAATTCTTTCACGATTTGCTTATCTTATTTGCATTATCTCGTTATCATTCATACACTCATGGTGTTACTTAGTACTTGCCCGATTTTGGCAAGTATTACCTCTCCGAATTGATTGCAATCATCCTCAACCTATAGCATTCAGATGAAAATCCGTCTGTATACGCTCTCAACAGGGTCGTATGTGTCCGATTCACCGAGATTCTTGGCTAGTTTTGACAATGTGTCAAACTAGGGTTTGTCTGATTTTTTACCTATTTTGATTCAGAATAGGCTATGCATGTGACTTCCTTGTTCCTGCTTAAACTTGATTGATTCTCTTTCCTTATTTATGTTTGATTAATTATTTTTCATGTTTGCTTGTTCGATTTCTACCACTATACAACCCCTCCCCAATTTTCCCTTTGGACAGACCTTAATCACCTTAAGAACTATTCTCTCACTCTCACTTATTCTATACTATTCTGAAATTGAGCTCTTGGCCGGCTGAAAGCCAAGGCCACCGGATTGTGTTCAGTTTCCTCCAGTGCAAGCACTGCTCGAGGTCCATTTCGAGGCTCCTGTGAACTCTGAAGCACTGGGGAGTTGGGGTTTTACTAGTCTTCAATAATCACAACTATTCTTGAGCTTTTTAAGTTCTTCATCATTTTTTAGTTTGTTTGCAACTGGTTAGTACCATATACTCTCGTAATTTTATTACTTTCTGATTGTGTGCATTTCTCTGGGTGTTTTATATCATGTTATCTCAAACTTGCTCTAATTCTGACTTTTGCTAAGTGATACATGATGTTACTGGGCTTGCAACTAAACTTGATTAATGTTCATCGAATGTTGTTTGGACTTCTGGGAAGCTATGTCTGTCTAGAAGTGTTTTTCTTCTTGTCGAATCCCTTACCCATCACCTGTTGTCCTGTTGTAACTCTGGGATGACATTACATGAATACTTAGTCTGACATGCTATTTCTTGACCTTATTGGCCTCAATGCTTGCCTACTGTAGATAACCAAATTGCTTGAATGTTTGTCTCCATGTTTAAGCTTAATTGACTATTCGAGAGTATTGTTGTTTTGATTGGGACTCTTCTAGGAAATTAATACATGCCTAGAACCTATGACAAATCTTCTATGTGTACCTGATATTCCCTGAAACCAACTTGTGATCATATGAACTTTATGTGCTAATGATGTTGCAATGCCAAAGCATACTCATTCTTTGCTTTGATGCATTGTGCTCACCTATTATTTGAGTCCTAGGATGAATTTCAATCCCTGTCTTGTTTACTCTTCTTTATACGATGCCTGCTTACTTGACTTGCCTGAAAATCAGCCTCTTTTCATATGAATGCTCACTTATTGATAAACTGAGTTTGTTTGCCTGTCCCATATGTTAAGATCTGCAAATTAGCTGTTCTCATTAGGTTCTTATGTTGAAGTTTCCATGTTAAGTCTACATCTCATTAGTCTTGCCCATGACACTATTAGAATTCCATGTTCAAACCCCTGCTTAAGGCTCCTTAGGATGGTTTTGACCAAGCTTTGTTCTAGAACTTTATTTGAAATAGCTATGTTGCTCTTAAACTCTGTTTCTGGAGTTACAACCACAAATCTTGCTGTATATGTGTTTATATGACCATATCTATAAGTCTTGGTTAGAAATGTTTGTTGGTCACAACTTAAGGACTGAGTGTTTTATTTTTTAGAGCTGTTCAATTAACTCTGTGTGTAGCGTCATATGTATAGCCGAGCTTAACATACTTTGGGTAAGAAATTATTCGTCTGGGCCTGGTATGTTGGGCCTGCTTTGGTATTGGAAGTCTGAAGAACATTGTTTGTACTTGGAGTCTTGGCCTGCAGTCCACATGGAATTCTAGACCTATCTGAAGGCCCAATTGTTACTGGGTTATTGTGTATTCATATTTGTACCTGTAATTATACAATAGGGTCTGTAATAATTTGTAACAAATGATGGAAGAGATTAGTAAAAAGGATCGGGGTACTCTAATACTTGCATGAGTGAGTAGAAAATATGCCTATAGGGTCTATGTATTCTATTTGCTATTATGTCTAGCTTGCCCTATTTGTGCACACTAATAGGAATCATGTCTATAGGAATCGCACACACTTCATCTAACTTGTCTAATACTCGTACACTATCTCAAGCATGTTAGGAATCACTATACTTGATTTCATGTCTACTACTGTGCACTTTTAGATATCATGCTATAGGAATCAAATGCCTTGATTAATTATTAGAAAGCATGCCTATAAGATCTGATAATACATGTCTTCAATATTTTTGCTCATCTAAATATCATGACTATAGGATTTTAATCTATTAATAAACTACTCTTGTTGTTCTCATTACACTGCCCCGCCTAGATGACATGTCTATAGGGATGAAGCGCTATAAAACCAGGTTCAATTGTCAGTCATTATAAATCCTACCTATAGGATATTATCACTCGTCTAGAAAGCATGTCTATAAATCAACGTCGCTAATTCTGAGCTTTCAAACAGTTTTTACTGTCTCATTGTGTGAACAAGTCAGAGATCATTTTTAACCGCCTATAATCTGCGAATTCATTAATTAGAAACAACAATGATGTTTGTATAATACCAGAATTCAGAATCACCTAGAAATCATGCCTTTCTGTTTTGAATGTCGCTTAGTTTTATCATTTTGAGCCACCTAGGTGAAGTCTAGAACCATCCAAATAGAGGTCCAAAGCCTCCTGGACCACAGGTATGGGACAGATAGTGCACGCCTAGTATACGATTTAGAATTGAATTAGAGCGCCTTTAAGTAACAGCTTCAACGTAGTAATTGGGTAGTAGGAGATGGTAGTTTGTGCCCGCTGAATAATATGAGCAACCCCTACCTTAAGAGAGTGGTGAAGTATTATTTACGTTGCACGGGATGATCCTTTAGGCTAAAAAACTTAGGACCCCCCTTTTCTTTATATACTTGTTATTTATACTTAGTCATCTAACATAAATCAATGTAGTTGTATCCTTGTAATTATTAAGGATTTGTACCAATTCTCATGTGTTATGATAAGATTCCTTGACTTCTATACTCCCCTTTGTTTATTTGATCACCTAGCCAAATAACATAATCCACATAGTTTAAAGTTCGGTCGAAACCCACAGTTGTGGACCTCAAGGAGTACCTAACACCTTCTCTTTGAGATAATTTGAGCCCTTACCCTATCTTTGATGACGCAGACTAGTTAAAATAAAATTATTTGCAAATAGGTGCCCTAACGCACCTTAAAAATCGTTAGGTGGCGACTCTTCTCTTTTAATTGCCTTCCTTTAAAAGAGTTATCATACGTCAAAGCCCGCTTTCGCGAGAAAACGGGGCGCGACAACAGCCATTCACTATAAAAGTCAAGTTTTCCTCGGAGCCGATTTTGTAAGTTATATTTTACGTCTCTATAATAGCCTTTTACCTATAACAGCAATAACCATAATTATAGCAGAACGCTCTTTGTAAAATTACCCCTCTATAATAACCATATAGAATCTTTAATAATACTAATAATAATTCTTAATATCTCCACACAATATTTTTTATTAAATAAAGTTTTCATCTTGCATAATACATAAGATTTGAAGATTTGCACATGATATTCTTTTTTGGAAAAATGCGAAAAAATATTAGATAGAAAATTTAATTGTTAAGCTCTTAGACTGTCTTCAAGGAAAAGTTATAGGATACCCGTTTGCTACAAAATTAGGCACAAATCTTCGCCAGTTCAAGCACTATGTCTCTACTAAGAGAATGGAGTCTACGAAATAAGCTACAAGTGCAAAGTTCTTCCATCAATCTTGAAATAATTTATTTTTCAAGTAACCTTAAAATATGTGCTCAGAGTTTAAATCTTTGTATGTTTACTTATGAATTTATTAATAATGTAATAATTTTTTTTAAATATATAATTAATGAAATATACATATCTTTTGAGATTTAATATATTAAAAAATTTCTTATCTTTTATATGTAATATTAAAAAAAGAAAAATAATTAATTTTTAGATAATTTTTATCTATAGCAGCCAAAAAATATTTAAATGTCAAATATTATTATAGGTGTATAACAGTCATTCGCTATAAAAGAAAAAAATTATCGGAACAAACGATGATATTATAGAGAGGTTTGACTGTAATTTAACTATTTTCCTAATAGTTAGGACTTTTTATTTTTCTAATATATAGGACTTTTTAATCAACTAAAATTATAGTTATTAAATATTCCCTCATTTGAACTATTTAGGAAGTCCTAATATTTAAGAATTTAAAATCAAGTAAGCTTTTATTTATGTAAAAAAAATCATATTTGAATGAATAAAATAACTACTACCGTGTAATTATAATTATGTTTCTTCCATATAGAATAAATAATCCTAATTCCACGCAAAGAACGTTCGATATATATAATTAATACAAACAAACCAAAACATCCTTAGTAAATTACGAAGCTTAAAAGTATAAAAGAACAAAGCCAAATATTGTATTTATCGGAAAACAACGAAGATTTTGGTTTTGAAAAAAATAGTTAGTGTTAGTTGAAATTATTTTGAAAACTAACATTTTGGTTAGTTGTCATGTTTTAAATTTGAAAATAAATATTCTCAAAAGATAAATATAATTGTTGATATTCGAGAAAATAAACATGACAAAAAATATAAATATATAAGATACCTAACAACCTAAAAGTTTATAGAGAAAGTTATATAGAGTTAATTGCCACATAGTGAAAATTGATTTATATACCAACTTTTATACCTTTTGAAAAACTAATTTTTTTCTTCAAAAAGTAAAACTACGTTTAAAATATTTGTCATGCAAAACTAAACCTAATTTTAATTTTTACATGAATTTTATATATTTAGTGCTTCTAGAATAGTATTAACGTAATCTTTTTAGAACCCGTGAATTGCATATAATTTTATTACTTCATATACGTAGTTCTTTACTAATTTGTTGAAAATAATTACTATTATTTTTCTTATTGATTAAAGTAATAGCACAATTTGTATTTTCTCAGCGAGAGAAAAAGGCGTCTTTTGTTAGTTAGTTGACTTTATTTTGTGTTTTCTTTAATAAACTTAAGAATATATAACTTTTCAAATAAAATTTTACGGAATAGCTTAAGTGTTCAAGGGTTAATGCGTTCTTGCTAAAACAAAAAATAAAGAACCATATTGAGGTCTTATATGGGACATAGTTTCTATGTTTATTGTGTTAGCTAGATAGGTTCAACAATTATTATTTTCAAGAACTTATATTTTTTCTATAACTTTTTTTTACCACTCAAACATAACTTTTAATAGAATATTTATGTAATATTTTAATAGTTCATACTTATCGAGATAATGTTCACGCGTAATCGTTCGTTTTTTTACCCTTTAAAACTAGCTTTCACGTTGGAAAAAATAATAATTTAAGTTATTTTCTTAAATTTTATGAATAATCATCTAATTCTTTTTCCTAATATTTAGGAATAATCACTTAATTATTTCTCTAGCACTTAGGACTTTGATCTAAAAAATCATGTTATCTAATCATATAAACTCTATTTAGATTTAGGGTATTGAATTCCAAGTACTTCACGATTTTTTTTTTTATATTGGGTTTACGAGTATTTTTTTGTTATAAGAGTTTGGGTTTAGTAGTCTTTATTTTTCTTTATTTGGTTTAAGAGTCCTTATTTTCCTTTTTTTTTCTCAGTTTTAGGAGTATTTTTTCAAGGCTTACGTCAGTGGAATAAATGAGCATTGCATCTTCTTTAACGTACTTTACTATTTCATATAAATTGTTCTTTTTGTACACAAATTTTAATTGATTAATGCGGAATACACGTGCAATTTTAATTGATTAATACAGAATACACGTGCAACGCAGATACACTAAAAGTTAGATTTAAACGCATTAAGATATATATATATATATATATATATACACACGCGCACAAAATTAGATTTAAAGAACCACCGATATAAAAGTTGGGCATGAACACACACTCGTTTGCAACAACAAAAAGATGTAAAAACAAATGTTTTTTTTTAAAAAAAGAAACAAATAAGAAGAAATAAAATCAAATATATGTAAATAAAATAAAATAGGAAAAATAAAGAGAAAAAGAAAATCTGTTCTGTGGTTTTGGTAGGGTTTTTGACCTCTTTTCAAGATTCAACACTCTCTCTCTCTCTCTCTCTCTCTCTCTCTCTCTGTGATTCCTCACAACAATTAACATAGCAATGGCGAAAGCAATATCAAGAAATCAGCAAATTCGCTATTTTCTGTATCACTCCATTTCTTCATCAAAACCTTCATTTCACAGCCTTTCAAAAGCTCTCCCCCACACCAAACCCCTACCACTTTCTCCATTGGTAAGTCTTCATTTTATACTCAAAGTTTCAACTTTTTTCTAATCTCAAAGTAATCTTTTTTGTTTAATCTTGGGTATTATACTGAAAGTGTTCAACTTTTTTTTTTCTAGTTTCAGATTATTGGGCTGAAAAAAGTAATCTTTTTTGTTTAATATTTGGGTATCTATACTTGAATGAGTTTTTATAGTTTTTGATTAATGGGGCTGAAATTTTTTTATCTTTTGTTAGGTGGGTTTGTATACTTGAATGAGGTTTTATAGTTTTTGATTAATGGGGCTGAAATTTTTTTATCTTTTGTTAGGTGGGTTTGGGGAATCTTGCATTACAGGCTATGAGCTCGGGTCGATTGGAGAGTGGATTGAATTGTTACAGGTCTCTTTGCACCTCTAATTCTGTTAATCAATCAAGTTCAGAGTCCAATGGATCCTCCTCTGGAGCTAATTCTGGAAAGGGTGAAAGTTCTGGTGGTTCTCAGAAGACTTCTGAACAGGGAAAGCCTATTCGGGGCAGTGTAAGTTTCTTTCTTTTTTTATTCACTGAGAGATATACTGCATTTATGTAGAGGCAGATTCAGGATTTTAAGTGACTGTACCCACTACTCAGAGGCAGAAGCAGCCTTATAGCACCTTGTTCATCTGAACCTAATACTTACGAAGCGAAATATAAAATTCACTAAAATTGCTATAAATAGTAGGTTCATACCCATAATTTTAAAAATATATAAGTTCAATGCTAAGAACCTTAAATGTAGAACCCATAGAGTTTAAATCTTGGATTCGCTCTGCCACTACTCCTATGCTACCAGTCGGTGCAAGATTAGTATTAATATAAAATATTCGAAATTAGTATCAACATGTTTTTTGAATAGAAGTTGTCGGTATATGCATGTAATTTATGTATGTATAGCGAGTCGAAGATAGTGTGTTGTCAAAACCTGCTGCCTAACACTTGCATCGGGATTACATTTATGTGTATCTTTTAGTAAAAAGTATATTTAATCATATGGAGCTGCGATTTTTTCCTGTATTTATATTGAGCTTGTAGTTCAGGTATAAGCTGCAGAGTTTTTGCTTAATTTGTGGGATCGATAGTTTTGAATTTCTGTTCTGCTTTTCAATTGCTGCATTCTTGATGGGAAAGTAGTATGAATGCTAATTTAACTTCATTGATTATAGTAGGGTGTAAAGGCTTTTCATTTCTGTTTATAATAGCTGCATTTTTTATGACAAAAAAATAGTATGACTGCTTATGCAACTTCAACTGTTTATAGTATGACTACATTTATGTTGTATGTTTTAGTAAAAGGTAGATTTGATCATATGGAGCTGCTTTTATTTGCTGAATTGATTGGGTATTGAACTTGTCGCTCGGGTATAAGCTGTTTGCTTAATTTGTGTGATTGAAAGTTCCATTTTTCTGTTCTGCTTTGGGTTAGCTGCATTCTTGATGGAAAAATAGTACGAATGCTAATGCAACATCATCTGTTTATAGTGGGGTGTAAAAGTTTTTCATTTTTGTTGTTTCGTAGAGCCTTAAATTGATAAGTAAATTAATTGACTTGTGCAGCCTGTTTCATGGATGAGCTTCTTTCTACTTGTTTGCACTGGAGCAGGATTGGTTTACTATTATGACAGGGAAAAGAAACGGCATATTGAAGGTAGATTACTATGGTGAGTTGTATTAGTTTTAGGAAAAGAAACTGTGGTTTGCTAATCATATAAAACACTGGGTTTTTTTTTTGGCTCATTAGACTTCGGGTTTGAAGGCACCTTGGAGGAGGATTAATATTTTATAAGACCACGTGTCCGATTAGGCTGCTAGTTACCTGTCAGTATATATGCATTTAGGTTTTCAGGTTGTAGCACTGCCCGACTCTGAGTATTATAGTTACTAATTATGCTTGTTCGTTTGTCCACTACTGAATTCTTGTGCCCTTTTTAGGGGGGGGAGGGGGGGGAACACATGCTGGAAATTGTTATTCAGGAGGTTGGTTTTTGCAAAGAAATCTGGTGGTATAGTTTTTTCCTTTCTCTTCTTTTGGTGGAGTAAGTGCGTGCATTTTCAATAGTGTGGTACTGTGGTGGTATCATGAAAACACTGTTAAATGGCCTCCTGTTTTAAAATTTTAAACTATCACCATAGGTTTCTGCTTACCGTTACAAAAGTATCTCTGTTTAATGGAACAAAACCAACAACAACAACAACAACAACCCAGTATAATCCCACTAATGGGGTCTGGGGAGGGTAGTATGTA
>AWOL01S0021200.1:5879-30752 GCA_000715115.1 Nicotiana otophora
ACAGGGTTAAGCAGAAGGGGATCTCCCGAGATACCGTCTCTTAGTAAATATGCAAAGATATTTCCCGAGGGACCGCCTCGTAGTCTCAGAAGTAAATATGCAGGGAGAACTCCCGAGGAACCGCCTCATAGTCTCAAAAGTAAATGTTCAGGGAGAACTCCCGAGGAACCGTCTCGTAGTCTAAAAAATAAACACACAACTCAAATCGATAAATACAATAGTTAACAACAAGAATTATACATATAAGACTGATAAAGATCAATGAAGAACAAGAAAACAACTAGGCATGATGTACAGAGTTCAATAAGCAGTCAAAGCACGTAAACATGCGATATTAGACTAAACAAGATAACCACGCATGTTGGTGTAACTTAATTAAGATGAGAACAAGTTACTATTCAATAAAGTGGTATAACTCAATAAAAATGAAAACAGGTTGCTACTCAGTAAAAATCGGGTTTTTACAACAAATAGCCTCTGTACGTACTCGTCACCTCATGTACACGACGCTCACATGTCATAACAGTACCAAATCTTAAGGGGATTTCCCCCACACAAGGTTAGGCAAGCCACTTACCTCGAACCAAGCTCAATCAATCACTAAGAATGTCCATTCCTCAATTATCCAATTCCGAATCATCTAAATCTAGCCAAACACAATTACATATCATAAATATAACTATAATAAACAGATCTAATTATGAAATCAAGACTTTAACAAAAAATTTGAAATTCGTCCTAAAAGTCGACCCAGGCCCACATCTCGAAATCGAGTAAAAGTCACAAAATACGAACACCCAATCAACCACGAGTTCACTCGTACCAAAATTATCCAAATCCAATATTAACATCCGAATCAAAACTCAAAACTTAGTTGAATAACTTCCAACCTTTCCCCCAAATTTCTCAACCAAATTCTTTAATTAAATGATGAAAACAACTATAGATTAGTGGAATATAACCATAAACGAGTTGAGAATCATTACCCCAAAGTTCTCTCTGAAAAATCTTTGCATTATTGCCTCAATCCGAGCTCTCAAAGACCCAAAATTGAAAATGGGATAAAACCCTCGAACTTGGCCTTTGCTGCCCAGCGATTTCGCACTTGCGGGCTTGATGCCGCACCTGCGGAAATTCCCTCGCAGGTACGGAAATGACTTAAGGGGGACTAGGTCTGCACCTGCGCGCAAGGGGACATACCTGCGTGCCCGCTCCAACGAATATCTTCTGCTTCTACAATCCACATGCTCGAGGCCCCGTCTGCTTCTGCTCTCCATATTCAGCAGATGCGGCTCCGCTTCTGCGGGCCAATCTTGCACCTGCGCCCACAGACCAAGCTTGACCAAACCGCACCTGCGCTCACAGACCAAGCTTGACCAAACCGCACCTGTGCTCCTCCTTCTGCACGTGCGAGTCTGCACCTGCGCTCTCCCCACCGCATGTGCGAAAAGACCAAAAATCAGAAAACTTTAGCAATTTGCATAAGTCCAAATTCAATCTATAAAGCATCAGAAACCCACCCAAGACCCCCGGGTCCTTTACCAAATATACCAACAAGTCCAAAAACACCATACGAACTTAGTCGAGCCCTTAAATCACGTCAAACAACGCTAAAAACACGAATCACCCTATTTAAACTAAATGAAATTTGAAACTTCAATTTCTACAACTGATGCTGAAACATATTAAATTACATCAGATTGATCTCAAATTTTGAACACTAGTCATAATTTGCATTACGGACGTATTCCAACTCCCGAAATCGGAATCCAACCCCGATATCAAACAATTAACTACCAGTCAAACTTCCCAAAAATTTAAATTTCGCCATTTCAAGCCTAATTCAGCTACAGACCTCCAATTCACATTTCGAACATGCTCCTAAGTCCAAAATCACCCAACGGAGCTAACAGAACCAATGAAACTCCATTCTAGAGTCGTCTTCACACAATTCCAACTACGGAAGAATCCTAGAACTTAATCTTCTATTTTATGGACTAAGTGTCCCAATCACTCCGAAACCATAACCAAACATCCCAGCAAGTCATATAAATAGAAAAAAGATACGGGGGAAGCAGTAAATAGGGATCGGGGCTAATACACTCAAAATGACCGACCAGGTCGTTACATCTTCGAATGAGCACAGAGACATACCTGAAGTGGTGAAAAGATAAGGATAGCGGCTGCGTATATCCTACTCGGTCTCCCAAGTCACCTCCTCGACCGGCTGACCCCTCTACAGAACCTTCACAAAAGCAATGTTCTTCGACCTCAGCTTTCGAACCTGCCTGTCCAAAATAGCCACCGATTTCTCAACATAAGATAAATCCTTGTCCAACTAGATTGAGCTGAAATCCAATACATGAAACGGATCGCCGTGATACTTTTGGAGCATCGAAACATGGAATATTGGATGAACTCCTACTAGACTGGGAGGGAAGGCAATCTCATAAGAAACCTCCCCAACACATCGCAACACCTCAAATGGGCCGATAAACCTTGGGCTCAGCTTGAACTTCTTTCCGAACCTTATAACACCCTTCATAGGTGACACCAATATTGGCTAAAGGAACGCGCTCAATTGGTAAAATTTCATGGGTTTCTCTGTAATGGTCTTTCAAATATGACAAAAGAACTGATAGATGGAAGAACTAAGCTCGGGCAAGAGATAGACCAATTTAGCTCTGATATCCATGACATACAAGCTCAATTGAATAAAACGTTTGAGGCGTCTGATGCCCTACAACCAATTTTTGTGGATACTGGCCATCTTGTGGAGCGGAAAGAGGAATTCCAACTATTGGACCAAAATATTATTGATGATGCCAAGGTTGAGGAAGTGTGCAAAAGTGAGGATGTCAAAAGTGAAGCGATTTTAGAGTTTGAGCGTATTGAACCTCATTCTAAACACTTTTCAACATTGTGCTTGGTTGGTGACACGAGAATTGATCCATTCGAGCCTAAGGAAGAGTCAATGGATGGGGGACAAAGTGCATATATTCTGAAATTTGCAATGCCAAAGAGACAAAACAACATCCCTCACTTAAGGACCAAGAAGTGCAAGATGCGATATATATTGATTGGTTCATTTATTTTCACACCACGGCCCCAGGAACATGACAGAAAACTTGATGCAAAATTGGGAGTGCAATTCATATCCTCAAAGTGGAAGAAAAAATGGTAAAAGTGATAGAGTCGTGCCACGACTATAAATAAGATGCTTGTTGGGAGGCAACCCAATTCTATTTTTTTTCTTTTTACTTTTGTTTATTTTTTTTTGTGTTATCTTTGTTGTGTGTTTTTTTTGTGTTTTGTAAGAGTAGGAGTATGAAATAAAGCCATTAGGCGTGTAAAGAATTGAGCAGGTGGTTGAAACTAATTGTGAGGTGCCCACACAAAGGAGCATACTCGGGAGAAATCTGATTATCTCATGAGCTGTTAATGCTTCGGACTTTGGCCTACTATGGTGTCTCTTTTACCCTCTTGTTATATATTATGTGCATTGAGGACATTGCACAAATTTAAGTGTGGGTTGAGGAGATTGCCTGGGTGATTTTCTGTGCTATCCTAGCTTAATTGTAGTATTCTTTCTTAGTGTAGTAATGTTTGTAATTAAAAATATAGAAATTAAAAAAAAATTGAAAAATTGAAAAAAAAATCAGAAAAAGCTCGGACTTTTCCCGACGATGGATATTTTGGACAATTTTCTTGAGGAATTAAAATTCGATTAAAAACACCAAAAAACTCTTTTTTTAGGATAGTTAGGTAGTATCCCTTGTTTTTTCTTTATGCGCCAGTTCTTTTCCAAGGGTATAGCTCGAATCGAGTATTTTGTTTTTTAGGAGTAGGATAGGAAGAAGCTAAGTTGCTCTGAGGTACCTATTGACGTGTTTGGTGTTGACACATTAGGCTATGACATGCACTCTGTCTTCCCGTATATTTAATTTGAATTGTGATGCCTGAGTTAAATAAATAGCCTACTCTGTGACACATTTTCTCGGTTGTTTGACTTGTATGCTACATAGTGCAAGATTGCTTAAAATTTCTCAATTGTATGTGCTTGCTTGACTTGAGAGTTGAATAGAACCGTCTCGATTGAGTCATGTGCAATGTGTGTGTGAGGATTTGTGATTTTCTGTGCTATCCTGTGTAGTCAAGAACTTGCCCTGTGTGTTAATCGAAGCAAAATCATTAAGTTGTACTGATCTAGGAGATGACGTAGACGTTTCTTGCTTGATCACAGATGTGCTTGTCACTTAAAAATAAAATGTTTCGTTGCTACCCTCTTTGAGCCTATAGACCTTTTCTTTGGCACCCACATTACAAGCCATATCCCTATTTTGTTCTTAATTTGAGATTGTTGAAACTTTACCTCCTAAGGCACTTAGTCGCTAAAAGAAGTAAGGTGAGAAATTTGAGAGTAGTTTTAGAGCGGAACCATGGAAGGGCCCTTACGGTGCACTAAAGTTGTGAAAAAAGGTCATTAGCCGATGGACCTTAATGTATGGAGTGTGTGTAGAAAATAAAAAAGAGAAAAAGAAAAAAATTGCAAGAAAGAAAAAAAGAATAGTTTAGATAATGTATAAAAACACACACCTCCTAATCTTATTAATGCATGCTAGCGGGAATATAGAAGTGCTTAATTAAAAAAACAAAAACTATGTTGTATATGGTTTGTGGCGAGTGAATTGGTTGAGAAGAATATGTGCTCGATTTGTGAGTATAGTGTATTAAAGTTCTTAGGAGGGTTAGTCACTATTCCTAAATATATCCTACCCTTCCCTTAGCCTACATTATAGCCTTAAAGTCCTAATTGACTCTAGATTTGGCTAGCTTAGATTAGTAGAGATGTACAGTACAGGCAAGCTTATGGTACGACCACGGGATGCACATAAAATTATTTATGAGAGCGAGCGAATTTTGTTCAATTATGTGATATCCTTAATTTATGCTCAAAGGCATACTTGAATGTGTGGAATATTCTATATTCACTCTTTTGTTTGTTGGTGAGGGCACATGATATCATGAAGGATTGTAATATTGTAAACTTCTCTTGTTTGGTGAGTGCGCGAGTTAAGAGTGCTTAGTGGTAACGAGTCAGCTCTTGAGGTAGAGTGGTTACAGATAGATTGTTTGAATTGATTGACTTGAAATGGTTATATTTGGGCATGTTTAAAATGGGAAAAAGTAAAATTTGTATGTTCGTGCTTGATTGCCGGTATCGATTATAGTTAAGGGTAGAGTGTATGGTTTAAAATTGGAGTGTAACTTCCTTGTTGATATGTACGTTGTTGGGGTGTAGTTATAGTTCCATTGCTCAAGGGCGAACAAGGGTCTAAGTGTGGGGTATTGATATTTTGCTTAAAGTACATATATTTGTATGTATATTGCTTCACATTTCACGCGTGTTTCGTAGATTTCGAATGTGAAATGCATTAATTTATGCAAATTCGTGGTGTTTTTATGTGTAGGAATCATTAAGAGGCAATATGGGGCGAAAGGTGCTAGATTGGAGCCAAAAAGGAGCAAAAATTAGAAAATGGCCATTTCTAGCGCCACAGGTAGCGTGGGGCGCTACATGTGGCCCCATTTCCAAAACCTCAAAAATCCCAGCGCCAGGGATAGTGCCCCCACGCTACCCTAGGCCCTGGTGACGGGAAATCTCTCCTACTTCGCTGAGGATAAGGTTATTTTGGCCCAAGACCTCCCCAACGCATATAAAAGAAAGTCTAAACCTATATTGGACGGGGAGAACATATTTTTGGGAGGAGAGACACTACTTTGAGAAACAAAACACAAGCACGGAACACTCGGGAGCAAGGATTCTCAGTTTTTCTTCATCTTCTCTTCCTTTAATCTCATAGTTTATTAGTTCTAGAGTTTTGGGTGCTACATGAACATTGTAATTTGAATCTTGAATTGTTCTTATTACTTTATCATATTGGTTTATTTATTCAATATTGCGTTTAATTATTTGATTGTTTGATCACCAATTGAATACTATCTACGAAACTAGGATTGAACTTGGGAGAGGAAATCTAGATTGCATATAAGATTGAGTAGAGCGAGATCTTGAACCTGATTATCGGGAATGGATTTACTGTTAGGATAAGGATATACCTAATCACCTTGCTTGGTTATTATACGAGAATTATTAATGAATTTTTGTTATTCCTAATTTTATAGGTATATAGGTGTTAGGTTAACTTGAATAGGCAATTAGCACTTCGCGAGAAGGCTACGAGTAATATTAACCTTATCAACCAATAAACCAGATAATTAATTAGACAATTTAAGTGAAAAACTCAGTGGGATTGTTAGCTAACCCATAGCTCTAGAATATCGGCTCTCATTGAATTTGTGTTTAATTCAACTTGTTTCCTTTAATCTCTTAGTTTGCTACTCTAGATTAGTTGTAGTTAAATATTCATACTTTAGAAAATCGCTTATATAGATTAATTGTGTTAGTTTAATTTAGTACATAGTTAATCACAAGTCTGTGTGGGTACGATATCTGGACTTACAATGTTATATTACTTGTCGACCACGTATACTTGCATGTGCGTTTGGGAGCAACACTCTCCTCTATATAATACTATTTTTGAAATAAATCAATAAAGAAAAGAAGAATATTGCAAAGAAAAATAGAGAGAGAGAATTTTATTGATTTTGAGATGAATTACAATAAAATAAGACCCCTCTATTTATAGGGGGAAAGAAACTTAGCCACAAAGTAACAAACTCTAAAAACTCTGTAAAAGACAGACATTCACTTGAACACAACTCTATTTATAACACTCCCACTTGAATGTCTATTCAACAGATAATGTGCCTCATTAAAACGTTAACTAAAATAAAACCGAATTGAAAACATTCTAGTGAAGGAAAAAGAGTACACATGTTTAGAAATATGCCTTTTGGTTGCCTCATTAAAAATCTTGCAACGAAAACCCAGTGGGACAAAACATTGTAAGGGAAAAAAAGTACAAACATATGAACTCCCCCTGATAAGAGCATCAATTCACATCTTTGAGCCTTCGAATCCCAATCTTGTACACTAGCTTCTTGAAGGCTAATGTCGGTAGAGATTTGGTGAACAAATCAGCCACATCATCACTTGAACGATCATGTGTGAAAAATAACTCTGCTGAAATGTGCTTTGTCCTATCTCCTTTTATGAATCCTCCATTTAATTGGGCTATGCATGATGCATTGTCTTGATATAAAATCGTGGGTAGTTTGTCACACTTCAAACCATAATTTTCTCGAATAAGATACATTATAGACATCAACCACACATATTCTCGACTTGATTCATGAATATCAATTATATCAACATGATTAGATGAAGTAGCCAAGATTGATTATTTAGTAGATATCCAAGATATGGCAATGCAGCCACATGTAAACACATAGCCTTTTTGAGATCGAGCCTTGTGTGGGTCAGATAAATATCAAGTATCGGCATAACCAACAAGATCGGGACTGCAATCGTTGCCATAATATAAGCCCATATCGGTAGATACCGCAATATGTGTTTGATTCCATTCAAATATTTCCTTGTAGAAGCAAAGCAATATCTTGCTAAGACATTAACTGAAAGGTTATGTCAGTCCTTGTAGTATTAGCACGATACATTAATGCACCAATTGCACTAAAATATGATACTTCATGACCAAGAAGCTCTTCATTATTTTCTTGAGGTTAGAACGGATCCCTATTCACATCAAGTGATCGAACAACCATCAAAGTACTTAACGAATGTGCTTCATCCATGTAAAATCGTTTCAATGCCTTTTCTATGTAGGCACGATGAACAAAAATTTCATTTGCCAAATGTTCAATTTGCAAATCGAGAAAGAATTTTGTCTTTCCAAAATCTTTCATCTCGAATTCCTTCTTCAAATAATCAAATGCCTTTTAGATTTCTATAAGAGTTCCAATAAGGTTTATGTCATCAACATATATGTGACGAGCGCAAAACACACACTTAAATTATGCTGCTAGTAAAAGATAGTATAGTATAATTATCGTATCCACATGGATTGGAGTTAAATAGTATTCTCGTAGTTTCTAGCTTGATTGCTATCCAGGAGGATCAACAATTGAGATTTATATGACTAAGAATCTAAAATCTACAACTATTGACTAGTGACTATCTAAATAAGGAATAGGCAATTAAGGTTATCGGTGGGAGAGTATAGGGTTTTGACGGAATAAGTGCAAGATAATTGTTCGGGATATAACTTTATATAATTAACTTCCAATGTTCAAGTGAGTCTCTCGAGTTCACTCTATTATTAGTTCAAATGTTTAGCAAAAATTACTCTCTCGATTAAGTCATAACCTCACAAGATGAATCAATTTAAGCACTGTGAAGATATGCAAGAGTGCATATTGGATCGGTTTTTAGGAAGACCACTTTCGATTAGTTTCCTAACTAGGTTTAATTAATGATTCAACTAGCCTCTTTCGATTACTTATAAGAATTTATGAACTCAACCAACAATATAATGCAAAGATATCACAAGTTATGCCTTTCTCGATTACATGAACTAGTGAATATAAATGTAACAATTGAATCTTCCAAAACGATTCAAATACATAAAAATAGAGTTATAATCCACAAACAATCATTAATACACCAAATCCATCAAAACCCAAAAGGAACTACTCCATAGACATGGAGAAGTTCTTCACAAATATAACTAAAATATAAAAAAACATAAATTCAATCAAAACCCGGATCTTGAGTGAGGAAGGAATGATGAAATCCTTCTGCTTGTGTTCTTCCAACTCTTGCTTAGCCTCCTTCGCCTCCTTAGGTCGTAAATCTGTCAAAAAGTCCCGAAAATAGTGGTTTTTGTGTATTTAAGCCATCCCCAATAAACCATGAACGAAAATTCCCGTTTTTAGCGGAAATGGGACGATACTCTAAGAAATTTGTACTACCGCGCCACACCATATGGCGTGCTTGTGAGGAATTCCAGAACAATTTGCAAAATGGATTCTGGGCAGATTTTGCACTACCGCACCGCCCCATGCGACGTGGTTGTGCATATTTCTCAGAGTAGTTCGTTTCTCCAATATTTGACATCCGGACTTGGTCCTCCACCCCCGAATGCGATCCCAATTTAATCCATTGGGCTTCTACTCAGACTTCAAAGCTCGAATTAGCTCGAATTTGCTCCTCAACATCTAAATAACTCGAAATCACTCCTACACGGCATAAAACACATAATAAGTGCAAAACACTACTAATTAAAGCTCAACATAAGTAAAGTGCATTGAATTAGAGTACAATAAACGACTAAAACACGAGATTATAGCCTACCATCAATACTCCACACTTAAACCATTGATCGTCCTCGAGCAATTGAACTACACTTCACATAGACACGACCTTTTTAAACAACTCTCCTAACTCATCACACTAACAATGCTAGAACATATTAAGCACAATACCGTAACATCCTCGCTTCAAGAGCTGACTCAACAACACCACACATTCTTTACAACCTGCTCACGTACTCTAACACAGAGGTCAATGACATTACCTTTATTTCATGAATCAAGTGCCCTCACACAATAATAGAGAGTAGTTCCACACACAATAAAATTTAAGAACACATAAAAACTCAAGATAGAAATAAATAACTCACTCTCAGAAATGAAATTCATGCACTACAAAGAATGTACCATAAGCTTGCCTGTAGTGTACTTCTCTATAAATTGAACTTATTCAGTCAAGGATCAAGTAAGACTTTATTTGGTTGTAATGTAGGCTGCGGGACGGTAGGATACATTAGATATATTGACTACACGTCCCTAAGCACTTTAATACATACAATTGGCGGTTCAAAATCCCACACTTTTGTTAAACCATAACTCCACCCTTACATCAATATATGTCAACTCCCCACTTCCTTAAGCACAAATACATCAAAAGTTACCACTATCAATGAATATTCGCAAAACAATGCAACTATATTTCTTTTTCAATTCACATGGCTCTTGTTTATTTTTTCAAAACAGTGCACCTTTCTCCTTAATTCATTAGTTCCATTCAAAAGCCAACCAACACCCCACACTTTAAGTTTTACAGAGTTCATAACAATTTCAAGTACTCCCGAGAGGTAAAATGAGTATGTATTGTCATGTGGTTGCCAAAGAAATAGGATTACAGGCTCAAAGGGGTTGACTAAGATACATAACAATTATGTGGGTACAACGTATAACTGGCTCAATAAATAAATGCCTATATCACTTCAAAGACTGAATAAAACTACTATTTCGCTTTGCAAACACACTGGACAAGTTCTAGACATCAAATGCAAGCACAGAATACACAAAATCTCATACACACATGGCACAAAACTCACTTAGGATCGGACTCATCAAGAGACTATAATCAAATTAGTTAAGCAAAGTTAAGATCATAAAATTTAAGATGCTTATACATGAGTCAAAATTGAGCCTAAGCGTCACAACTAAAGCACTTACTATTCTCAAGGCATAATAAAGTCAAGAGATATTGCTTTCATTTAAAATCATAGCATAAGATCTCCTACCCTTAAAAAAATAAAATTAACTACACCCGATTTAAACAAAACCCTTGGAAAAGAACCACAACACAAAGAAAAACCAAAGGGAGATTATTATACTACCTAAAGAAAATATTTTTTTTTCTTTGACTTAATCCCTTAAGAAACCTATCGAATGACATCCATCATTGGGAAAAATGAAAACTTTTTAAATTTTCAATCAAATGAATTATAAAAAACACACATAGACATTTATACATTCTATACATATATACATCCCCACACCACACTTTAAATTGTGTCATGTCCCTATGACACACTAATAAAAAGAAAGAGGTAAGGACAACTTCCCTGAGCATCTAGTCGGGGTTTGAGTCGAAGTTAGGCTCCATCCCTCGCGCCCGAACTAGTGCACACATCCATGCAGATAGCTTCTTCTCAGCCTTCTTAGGGTACACCCTAGACTTATCATTTTCACCCACTGCAGCCTTCTTTGTCACGCCCTTCACTTTCCACACGACACTAGCAGCTAGCTTATCCCTTTTTACCCCCGTTTCTACATCCATCTCAAATGTCAGAGTTTCCTCGCCCACTCTAAGCATGAGTTTTCTCTCATGTATATCTAATATTGCTCTACCTGTTGCTAGGAATGGTCTTCCTAGGATGAGGGGGACATTTTTGTTCTCTTCCATATTAACCACTATGTAATTCATAGGAAATACAAACTTATCTACCCGAACTAAAGCATCTTCAACTATTCCCTCGAGTATTAGATTCGTTTGTTCTACCAGCTGCAAAGATATTGGTGCAGACCTTATCTCTCCAATCTTTTTCTCCAGTTTCCTGTAAATAGATAGAGGCATTAAATTAATTAACACACCAGAATCACCTAGAGACTTATAAAAATTAGTAGTGCCTAAAGAGAAAGGTATGGTAAAACTCCCTGGATCTCCACACTTTTGTAGGAGTTTGTTTTGCAATATTGCACTGCAATGCTCTGTGAGCTTGACCACTGAGGTCTCTTCTATTTTCCTCTTCTTTGTCAGGATTTCCTTCAAGAACTTGGCATAAGCCGGCATTTGTGAGAGCACTTATGTGAATGGTAGGTTTACATGAACCTATTTCGGCACATCTATAAATCTATCAAACTGCTTGCCCAGCTTTTCTCTACTTAGCTTTTGTGGAAAAGCCAGCACAGGCATATGCTTGGTCGTCTCAGGTTCCTCCCTTCTCGAGTTTTCTTCCTTCTTCTTTTCGATACCACTTTTCAGCTGCTCCCCGCTTTCTTTTTCATGTCTCATATCTTTGTGTATTAGGGTGATATCTTTCAATACTTGCCCATTTATCAAAGTTACAACATTCACTATTTCTTTGGAATTTCTTTCTGTATCAGCCGGGAGTATTCCTGCGGCTCTCTTAGACATTAGAGTAGCTAAGTGCCTAACCTGTCTTTCCAAACTTTGAAAAGATGTACCCAATTCTTTGATATCTACATCATGGGCATCAAGCCTCTCATCCGTCTTGATAATGAAGGTCTTCATGAGATATTTCATGCTGGGTTGATTCGACTGTGGAGATTGATACTGATGCCTCTGCTGATTTTGAAAACTTGGAGCTCCTTGTTCCTGAAATCTGGGGTTGTTTTGTTGCCATGCATTTGCAGTACCCCTAGGTGAACTCCATGAAACACCGGGGTGCTTCTGACCCATTGCATTAAAATTATAGTTTCCTACAGTATTCACTTCCTCAGTTGAGGCTTGACACTCATGAGTAGGGTGTCCTCTTCCACATATATCACAAGCTGCGCGATGAACATTTTGCATCGAAGCTACAATTAGCTTTCGTATTTATTTAGCCATAAAATCAAGATGTACCTACGCAGATGTAGTAGCATGAACTTGGTGAACAACAGTTCATGTTCTTCTTTCCACACTATCAGAGGGCCACTCATCAAGAATTGTAACTATCACCTCTGGAGTCTTCTTCATAAAGGGGCCTCCAACTGCATTGCTCAATTTCTATGCGAGGTCGATGTCAATCCATCCAAAATATCCTGGAGTTACATCCAGAGTTCAATTCCGCTATGTTGACACCTCCTAACTATCTCCGTAAAACTCTCTCATGCTTCAAAAACAATTTCATTCTCTTTCTGGCAGAAGTTATGGATTTCTCTTCTAAATTTGACCGTCTTAGCTGAGGAGAAATATTTATCAGGAAATGTTTTGGTCATTTCTTCCCATGTTCTAATTGATCCATTTGGCAAGCTTCGAAGCCACTGCTTCGCATCATTTTTAAGCGAAAAGGGGAATGCCCTTAAATATACTGCATCTTGCGACATCCCATTGTATTTAAAGGTGTTCATAATCTCCTCGAAGTCCATCAGATTCATGTTTGGATATTCGTTCATCTTCCCTATGAAAACGCAACTGTTTTGAATGGTTTGAAGTAAACCTTGCTTCAGCTCGAAATTATTGGATGCAATTGGAGGTGGTCTAACACTTGACAATCCTTGATTGTAGACGGGTCCGGCGTAGTCATCCAATGCTTTACTAAGCCTTGGTACCGCATTTTTGACCTGGTCTTCAATCAAGGGTCGATTTAGATTGAATCTTCGACCCCTATTGTCTTCGACAGTTTCCTCAGTAGCTCTATGGGCCGCCTCAGTAGCTATCCTTGCAGCTGCCTCTCCCTCATTGTCATCGTTATTAGCCATGTGTTCTTGGTTTGAAGGTTCCCCAAGAACCTCACGGTAAACGCTTTCTCCTTCCTAAGTTGTCGCAAGTGTTTTTCCAATTCCGAGTTGTAGAGTATTACTTCTTTACAAGAAGATCATGTCATACACTACAGACTTAACTTGTTTCCCTACACACTGAGGAGAAACCCGTGAAGAACAAAATAAAAGTAAAAAAAAAAATCCTGAATTAGCACTATAAATTATTTCAAACACTATTGAATGCCAATCCCTGGCAACGTCGCCAAAAATTGACTAGCGCAAAACACACACTTAAATTGTGCTTGCTAGTCAAAGATAGTATAGTATAATTATCGTATCCATAGGGATTGGAGTTAAATCGTATTCTCGTAGTTTCTAGCTTGATTTTTATCCAGGAGGATCAACAATTGAGATTTATATGACTAAGAATATAAAATCTACAACTATTGACTAGTGACTATTGAAACAAGGAATAAGAAATTAAGGTTATCGGTGGGAGAGGATAGGGTTTTGACGGAATAAGTGCAAGATAATTGTTCGGGATCTAACTCTATATAATTCACTTCCAATGTTCAAGTGAGTCTCTCGAATTCACTCTATTATTAGTTCAAACATTTAGCAAAAACCCCTCCCTCGATTAAGTCTTAACCTCACAAGATGAACCAATTTAAGCACTGTGAAGATATGCAAGAATGCGTAGTGGATCGGTCTTTAGGAAAATCTCTTTCGATTATTTTCCTAACTAGGTTTAATCAATAATTCAACTAGCCTCTTTTGATTACTTAGAAAAATCTATGAACTCAACCAACAATATAATGTAAAGATATCACAAGTTATGCCTCTCTCGATTACATGAACTAGTGAATATAGATGCAATAATTAAATCTTCCAAAGCGATTAAAATATATAAAAATAGAGTTATAATCCACAAATAATCATCAATACACCAAATCTATCAAAACCTAAAAGGAATTACTCCATAGACATAGAGAAGTTCTTCAAATATAACTATAATATAGGAAAACATAAATTCAATCCAAACCTGAATCTTGAGTGAGGAAGGAATGATGAAATCCTTGTACTTGTGTTCTTCCAACTCCTCCTTAGCCTCCTTAGGTCGAAAATCTGTCAAAAAGTCCCGAAAAAGGTAGTTTTCCGTGTGGTTAATCCACCCCTCAATAAACCTCGGACGAAAATACCATTTTAGCGAAAATGGGACGATACTCTAAGAAATTTGTACTATTGTGCCGCACCATGCGGCGCGCTTGTGAGGAATTCCAGAACGATTTGCAAAATGGATTCTGGGCAGATTTTGCACAGTCGCGCCGTCCCATGCGGCGCGGCTGTGCATTTTTCTTAGAGTAGTTCGTTTCTCTAATTTTTGACATCCGGACTTGGTCCTACCCCGAACGCGATCCCGGTTTAATCACTTGGGCTTCTACTCACACTTCAAAGCTCCAATTAGTTCGAATTTACTCCGCAACATCAAAATAACTCGAAATCACTCCTACACTGCATAGAACACATAATAAGTGCAAAACACTACTAATTAAAACTCAACATAAGTAAAGTGCATTGAATTAGAGTGAAATAAGAGACTAAAATACGGATTATATCCTACCATCAATATGGCAAGTACAACAATTTCCGATGTTATTTGTTTTTATAAAAACACATGGACAAGTGGTATCATTTACATAACCTTCCTTTAATAAATACTCACTAAGGCGGTAATACCACATTCTTCCTCATTGTTTTAAACTATACAAAGATCTTTATAATTTGATTGAAAATATTTTCCGGGAATTTGAATTATGTGCATCAGGCATTTTAAATCCTTCAAAAAATTTCATGTATATCTCATTATCAAGTGAGCCATAAAGGTAGGCTGTAACCACATCCATTAAATGTATGTCAAGCTTTTTATGGATAACAAAACTAATGAGATAACAAAATATTATTGCATCCATAACAGGCGAATTTCACAATCGACACCAGGCCTTTGTGAAAACCCTTGTGTAACAAGACATGCCTTATATATTTGTACCTCATTTTTCTCATTCCTCTTACATACAAAGACCCATTTATAACCAACAAGCTTTACATCATTAGGGTTTTGGACTACATGCCCAAAAACTTCACGTTTCACAAGTGAATCCAACTCGGATTGGATTACGTCTTGTCATTTTGGCCAATCACGTCTTTGTCGATATTTTCCAACAGATTGAGGTTCAAGATCCTCGTTATCTTATATAATATCAGAAGCAACATTATATGCAAAGCCATAATCTACCACTATATCCAATCGGTTCAAATTCGTCTCAATAGTGATTGGATTCGTTGATAGTTCCTTATTTTCTTGAGTCTCAGGCTCAATGATTTCCTCATGAATATTAGGATTGGTTAAATCATGGATTTCTTTATGAGATTATTTCGCAATGTCATCTTGATCATTTGTTTTTCTTTTTCTAGGAGTTCTATCCTTAAAATTCAATGGTCTTCCACGCTTTAGGTGTGCCTTTGAGTCATTTGCTATGACACTAGAAGATTGGCCAACAAGGACATCAATACAGATTGGAACATTCTTTACATGGATATGTGATTTTGTTATCCTTTTCAGATCCGTAAATGCGTATGGCATTTGATTTGTTATTTTTTACAAATGAATAATCTTTTGCACCTCTTTTTTACAAATAGAGGCACGTGGATCAAGATGAGACAATGATAGATGTTTTCACAAGATTTTTCGTTTGGTCTCATTATTTTCTCCCCTAATTTTAGGAAAAATATCTCATAGAATCGACAATCTGCAAATCGAGGAGTGAACAAATCCCTCGTTAATATTTTGAGGTAGTACAAAATAGAGGGCGATTATAACACAACATATATGCCTAACTTTCTCTGAGGATCCATCTTGGTGCGATATGACTGTGCTATATGCACATATACTGCGCATCCAAATATTCTTAAATAGAAAATATTAGGTTCATGACCCAATACTAATTGAAACGGAGAATATTTATGATAATTTGTCGGTCTGAGATGAACTAGCATTGCTGCATGCAAAATGGCATGACTCCAAAAAAATGTGGGCAGCCTTGTTTTCATGAGTACGATCTTGCTATTAATTGCATGCATTTAATCAAAGACTCCGAAAGCCCATTTTGAGTGAGAACATGAGCTATAGGATGTTCCACTTTTATTCCAATTGATAAGCAATAATCATTAAATACTTAGGATGATAACTCAACAGTATTATCAAGTCGAATTGGATTAATTGGAGGAACTGTGCCCGTAATTGAATTATTTGTGATATTAATTTTGCAAATACCAGGTTGCGAGATGACAATAGGCACGCATGAGACCATCTAGAAGATGCATCTATTATGACCATAAAATATATAAACGACCCACTAGGTAGGTGAATAGGTCCACAAATATCCCCTTATATACGTTCCGAAAACTCAGAGGACTCAATCCCAACCTTTGTTGGTGATGGTCTAATAATTAATTTTCCTTGATAACAAAAAATGCAGGAAAATTCATTATTTAAAAGAATATTTAAATTCTTTAATGGATGCCCATTTGAATTTTCTGTAATTCGTCGCATCATAATTGATCTAGGATGTCCCAATCGATCAGGTCAAAGTACAAAAGTGTTGGAATCAAATCAGTAACATTTTGGTTTATGATAGAATGTGCCTCAATTGTACTCATTCTTGTCCAATACAAGCCACAAGACAGAGATGAGAACTTCTCAATAACCTTTTTCTAGCTTGAGACATTCTTGGTAACGATGAGATATTCAAGATTATTCTCATCTATTGTCTCAATATGATACACATTTCGACGAATATCTTTAAAATTCAACAAGTTCCTCCTGGACTCGGAGGAGAATATTGCATTATCTATGATAAGTATTGTTCCCCTAGTTTGAGTTATAGTAGCTTTTCCAGAGCCTTCAATTAAATTACTACTACCATAAATTGTAATTACATCTGCCTTACACATATTAAATGAGAGAAATATTTTATCTCTTTGAATATTGTATGAGTCGTACATGAATCAATTAAACAATTTTGTTTTACAATTAAACTTTGATCCAAGTTTACTTAGAGAGATATCCATTGATTCCCATGGTTTGACATACAAAAGAAAATATACGAATAAACATTAGTACTTTCAGAGAACAAGGAAAAGAAATAAAGTTAAATCAATTATTAAATAATGACTTTTTAATGTAATTTCGAGCAAACTCTGATAAAGATACAAAAAATTACGTAGCTAATAATAATGCAATTCTAAGTACACAACACACAGTGGCGGATCTATATATTATTTTTGGGTGCTCAAGCACTCATTATCTTTAACAAGATTTAGTAAATTTGTATAGGTATTTATAAAAATATTTAGATAAATATTGAGTGAACACCCATAATTAAACCCCTTTTTCCTCTTCTTTTTGATTATTTATCAGTGAGCACCCACGACTTTAAAATCATGGATCCGCCAGTGACTACACATATGACTAATACAAACTACAACGAATTTTTTGCATGTATAAGTTATTTACTATCTATTCTTCTAACTTTTGAGCCACAAAGGTATTAGTTCTTCATATAACTCTAAATAGATTATGCACAATATTTTGCAGGTATCCTAACAAGATGCTAAACTTTAATCTATAAGAAATCAAAGAATACTTTAGTGCATGATGTTTGGTTATAAATATATATTTTTAATACATTACTTACTTTACATTTAAGTGCTTTAATGTTAAACTATATTATATTTGTGTTTAATTGAGTTTATTGTATGCGTAGGTATATTGGAGATGAAATTGCAGTAAAGTAAATATTTAAAGTATAATTCGTGCACTAAAACAATAGGCTTATGATTATATAATGATAAGGTAATTATTGATGACAAAGAAAGAACAAATGAGAAAGAAGGAAGACAAATGAAACAAAATGCAAATAATTGAAAAGAAAGGAACAGAATGAGAAAGCGAGCAGGAGTTAGGCAGCAAAGTGAAGCGGCAAAAGAGTCTGGCGACGCGAGGGAGTTTTCTCGCGTTAGAGTTCGCTCCGCCGGGGTTAACGCGAGATGATGTCGCGCAGTAGAGGTTGCGTCGCACAGTGTACAACGAGATGAAGCTTGCGTTTTGCATGGCGCCGCGAGGTCTGTTTCGAGCGTGTTCCGGGTTTTAAAGCCTATTTTGTCTTCTTTTGGGTTTGGACTTGATTATTTCGTCTAGGTCTTTTCCCTACACATATAAATAGTCATTAAACACTATTTTTAAAAGAGGGCCAATTTTGAGATTGGACGAAGGGAGAGCACAGAGCCGCTGTGGAGGCCGGAATTCATCAAATTCTATCTTTCTTCCATCAAACTTATTAATCTCTACGTTTCTTTGGATGGATTGTTGTTTTGCTACCATGTCTATGTGGAGCTAAATTTCGCGTTCTTGGGTTGTGGTTATCATGAATATTGAAGTTTATTAATTATATTACCGTTAATTCGAGTTATCTCATTTGATTGTTTCTCTAATTATGTGCATAATTGCTTAATTGTTTGGCTAACAGTTGAGTTCTATTTACTATCTATGCTATGCTTGAGAAAGCCGTGTTTAGATTAGAGTGGAATTAGAGAGAGCTTGTTTCTGAACCTGTGGCACGGGGAAAGATTTCGCGGTTAGGATAGAAATATACCTAACAGTCTTGCTTAGTTGAATACCGTATTATATCCGTTCATGATAGATTCAAGACCATAGGAATATAGGGTTGATATATTATGGATAGACGGATAGTATTGTGGGAACATGCTATTTATATAAACGATCCGGTCAACTAGCAATCATAGATAATGGGGATTAACACATGTAATTACGAACCCAATAGGATTGACAAACCGACCACAACCCTGGAATCTTCATCTCCTTTGATTAAAATCCAACCACAATCGCTTGCTCCTAATTAATTTAACTAATTATGTATTTAAATTTTGCAATAGTAGTTGTAATAGAAAAACTAAACTTTTGATTATCTTGGACAGTTAATTGATTTTAGTTTACTTAGTTAACGATTAATCTAAGTCTTTATGGGTTCGACATCCGACTTTCGAGTCATTTTATTACTTGACGGCCATGTATACTTGCGTGTATTTGGGGAACCAACATTGCAAAACAGAGGACGTAACAAGACGTAGATAAATACTTTTAATACAAAAAGTAGTGCTGGAAATTTTCACGCGGAATGTCGCTGGTATTTGCACAGTGAAAAACAAATTGCAGCTTGTAAGACATCTATTCTCAAGAACTGGAGCAAAATATGTTGATACAAATATTGTCTACTAAATATTAACCAAAAGTTCATAAAAATATAGCTCAGAAGTTGTTATCGATAAAAGTCGATATCTAGGAAGCATATTTAATGATTGTATATATGCAATTGTATAAATACAATCAGCAATAGAAGGGAATCGACTTTAAATATGCTTCAATGACTTAAATGATTGTATATAGGTGGGCAGAAACTTTTAACCAAAAACTTTATCGGAACAACTACCAAAAATTCAAGATTTAGAGGAGGGACTTATCACCCAAACTTTAGTTTCATGGTAGTAATAGAAGGGAACATGATTTAAATACTAAAATTATATTTAATAAAAACAAACTAACACTATTCATAGAACAAATAATACTAATTGATACTAATGACTATTACTCACGTAAAAAATTGTGACAACATAGTGTTTATTCACAAGTTACTACGAATAGGCAAAAAAATAAAACTACTCAATCATCTTTAACCACGGATCTATCACTGATCAAGTGGTCTATTTTTTGCATGAGGATGCTTAAAGAAGTATGCCACATCCAAGTGGGTGATGTCAAATTCATTGTCAGAAACAAAATAATATTCAGAGCCTTTATTCTTTAGAGATGCTTGGTAAAGCTCAATCAACTGTCTTGGTGTACGACCAATATTTGCCCAATGTCCTTTTCCACCGCAACGATATCATTAAGTTTCTGAACCTTTTTATTTTTTTGGCTTCTCATCTTTTCTTTTTCACTTTTGGTGGTTATTTTACTTTGGGGGATCATTAATACTGGAAACATTTCTTCCTTGGCCACGGTCAGGACCACGAACAGGGCCATGACCTTTTCCACTCTTAGCATAATGGGAATACACCTCATTTACTTCGGGCAATGGTGTAGACCCAGTGGGTCGATTAGCGTGATTTCTCATGAACAACTCATTGTTTCGTTCAGCCTAAAGGAGAAGAGAAATCAACTCAAAGTACTAATTGAAATCTTTCTCTCAATATTGTTGTTGCAGTACCATATTAGAGACATGAAACGTTATGAACATTTTTTCAAGTATATCATATGCAGTGATATTATCTCCACAAAGCTTCAATTTAGAAGTAATTCTGAATATCGACGAATTGTATTTAGAAACAGACTTAAAGTCTTGGAGCCTCAGATGAGCCCAATCATATCGTGTTTGTGGAAGTGTGGCCAACTTTAAGTTAGTCATATCTTTCCTTTAAGTTATTCCGTAAAATAAATATATCTTTGATCGTGAGATATTCTATTTTCAACCCTTCATCAAGGTGATGGCGCAAGAAAATCAAGCTTAGCATAGTCTTGGGTAAAAAATAAAAAAGCGATAAATGTTGATAATATAGAAGTTAAAGTAGGTATTTTAAAATGTCAAATTGCGAAATAAGGAGGAGAATGACAATTACTCAAAGTAAGGGGGAGATTGATTTTAAAGCAAAGTTCGGGGGTATAAATAATTTACATATGGAATGATCAAACGAGCTGCAAAGCACCATTATTTTCTTTTATTCATTGTTTGACCTTAAATCTTCTTTTTAATCTTTTATATTGATCTCTCAAGTTTTTAACAGTAGAAAGAATTTTAAATTAAATTACTTAAATCTTCATATAGGTAAATAAAGTTTTTTGCAATAAGATACAATGTAATATATAGTAAATACATGGCTAATATTTTATCAGCTACAATTGACCCTTACCAATATAAATAAACATTACTAATAATTGTTTGTTGTGAAGTTAAAAGGTTTATGTCTTGTAAGAATATCACATTGTAAACTATAAGAAAAAAATAAAATAAAAGCAGAACTAAAGTTTGCGTATATATATCACGTAGTTCTGAGCCGGCCTACGCTTGAAAATGGCTGACAAAATTGGAACAATCAAATAGAATTTGAGATATATTAATACAAAACAACTCATTCAACCGAACAATTTATGGAGTCAGTATCACTCACCACTGTCAAATCTTTGTTGGAAGAGATGAAAAGGTATATCAAATAACTGAAATCTTGACTAGCCACCAAGAAGATATTCTTTTGTCCTCTCCACTGATGGAATGGGAGGGCTTCGGAAAAATAAGCATGTCGCGAAAAGTACATCACAATCGTTAAATCAAAAGTTATTTAGTTATTTAGTACATTAACAAGAAGTTGGTTGTATGTAACCATATATAGTGATGAGCTCAAAATTGCTTGACATTTTAGACCCTTTTTTGTCTTTAATCTGGTTGATGTAATAAGGACTTTGCTTGAATTATGGTCTAATATGTTACCTTTTGGTGCAGGTGTATATGAAAGAATCAACAGACTAATAATGGACAAAGTAGGGGGAAAAAGCTGAAGATATGAAGAAAGAGTTATTAGATGACTATTGCCAGGAAATACTAAAACATAGGAGGGCTTGTGGCGATAATAAGAATTATCGTTTACCGCTAAAATAGTAGGGAAGGAAATTTCCAAAAAGTATAAGGGTTTACCTCTGGCATCACAACTAGTTGGAGAAGTTCTTCACTGTCAGGGAGAAGAGGCATGGCTATCCGTATTAAAAACAAACCTTTCTCAAGTACACAAAGCGGAAGATACCCTTAGTCAGATATTGAAGTTGAGCTATGATCAGTTTCCATCAGCATATCTCAAGCGATGCTTAGTTCTTTATTCCCTTTTCCCAAAAGGCTGCCAATTAGACCGAAAAGAAACGGTCCTTCTTTGGATGGCAGAAGAGCTACTACCTTCCCAGAAAGGAAACCTGAAATGGAAGTCATAAGTAATTGATACTTTTTTTCAAATTAATGCACCACTCTTTATTACAAGACAATATCCCAAATTTGATATGTATGGAAACCTAAGGTCATGTAAAATACATGATCATATGCATAATCTGGCCCACTTCATCTTGCGCTCACATGTCCGTAGTTTTGGTTTTGCTAGTTTTGAGGAAATGAGAGAAGTAGGTTATTTACACACATTGGTTCCGGAAAAAACAAGATGTGAGGAAATGCTGCTGAAAGCTAAAGGCCTAAGATCATTGACTCTGGATGTTGGTGACCTCAGGACATTACCTAACTCAATTTCCAAGTTAATTCACTTGAGATACCTTGATTTGTCAAGTGATAGATTTGCTGAACTACCCCATTGCATCTGCAAATTATATCATTTGCGAATTTTGAAGATGTCACGACTCAAAATCCAACTAGCCGTGATGGCACTTAACCCAACCCGCTAGGTAAGTCAATTAACAATAAACCAGTTTAATGAGATTTAATAAGAAAAGAAATGATAATACAACTACTTTTATACAAGAATTTCCCAAGAACTGGTAGTACAAATCAGAGCTTCTAAGATTTGGAGTTTACAAAGCTAGTATAAAATAAATACATCATCTGTCCGAATGTATATAGACAGATTTTCATAAGTCTAGGGCTACCGTGAAGAAGAGGCAATTGTAACTGGAATGCAGATACGTCTTCAATGCTAACTTCCATCATATACAACAACATCAGCGTCCAAAATCTGCACGCAAGGTGCATAGTATGAGTACAACCGACTCCATGTACTCAATAAGTAACAAACTTAACCTTAGGTTGAAAGTAGTGACGAGCTGGGATAAAAGTCTGAGTCCAACTCCAATAACCAACAACAGTTCATAACAATATAATAAAGATGGTACAAGAAATAACTCAATAAATAAATGCTAAGCTCGTATAAAATTCCGGAAAATAAACACTTTCTTTCTAAATATAACACTAAAACTCAATTCTTTTGCCGAAATCACCAAAAATATGAGTAAGTCTGAAATCTTTGATTTTTCTCAAAAACTTTAACATCGGATAAGAAATTCCATCATCAGATGGCATGAGAGAAAATACTTCTCTATACCTACATATCAATTATGCATGTCTAATGCAATGCAGCACAGTGATGAACTCATGTACACACTCTCAGAGTACTTAATTTCACTGTCTCACATTTTCACTCATCACGCTCAATATTCAACACACTCGGTCACTCGACATTGTACATGGCAGATTCTGCCTAAATATGAATGACAACTCGCACACAATCACTCAGTATTGTATATGGCCAATCCAGCCCAGGGAAGATCCATCCCAAATATATGTATATGATAACTGACATGCAGTCACTTAGTACTGTATAGGGCCAATCCAGCCCAGGGAAGATACACCTCTCAATATAAATAATTAGGCAAGATCCATGCTCATAGAAGATCCATCCCTCGGTATAAATAATTAGGCAAGATTGATAAGTAGGGATACTACTTATTAGTGCCTTTTAGCTTTCGTTTTAGCCCAAACGAGTTTAATGTATTCCCGAAAACTGATACAATATGCTTAATTGCAGGAGTATTGGAAAATGAGCAACTAAGATGAAATCTAACTCATAAACGAGTGATCGNATATTCTTTATTTTCTAATTTAAGCATGAGTAGCTAGAATTTTACTAGGGTTGTGACTCAACCCTATGTGTGAACTTGATGGGTGCTTGACTTATTGCTTGTTTATGGTTGGGTGTTGATTATCTAGCCTTGTTCTTGCTTTTAATTGAAGATTTAATAGTTGCAAACATTATTTCATGTCTGATTGACTGGGTCTCTACTTGAGAAAGAGATACTTAGTCTAGAAAAACTTGCTAGTACGGAATTGAGTCAATCGAGAGATTGATAAACCCAATGAAGGGTTGAATCTAGAGATAGTAAAATCCGACTTGAGCTTATTATCAACTTCTTTGTTCAATACCCATCTGGACTTGAGAAAGCCAAATTGGATAAAATCATTCTCTGACCTAGAGGTATTGAGTGGGTATTTGAGTGTTGATGGCTATAATACACCCCGACCAATAAAACAAGCTTTAAGGCTTACAACATATTAAGCGAACACATAGGTGAAGGTCATAGCCCTAGGCCTTTTATATCATTTGAAAAACAACCAAAAATAATTTTCTAGTTTAAATTCTTAGTTTGTAATCTTAGTTTAAAATTTTAGAATTAGACCTAGAAATGACCAAATTTTGTGGAAGTGCTATTTGAGATAATTCAAGTTCATACACTATAATATATCCCTAAGACCCATTCATAGCTACCTGTGAAAAATTAACCCCGACTCCTTATTTAATATTACTATTGCATTGACTGTTTTCATATCCTCAAATGGAGGAGTGAAATTGGACGAGATTAATTTTTGGCGTCTTTGTCGGGGAACTAAAAAGCGGTGTTATCTATATATTTAGGTGTGTTTTTGAAATATCTTATTTTCC
>AWOL01S0021201.1:0-32907 GCA_000715115.1 Nicotiana otophora
ATATACGACGCCGGCCAAGTGAGTAAATTAGCACCAATCTGGGTGCTTGCCCATACAAGGCCCAATTTAACATGGGTAATCACCTGACTCGGGAGGAACATATCCAGATCTATGTGTTGTTACGACATGCAATCCGATCTACTAATAATACTATTTCAGCATGCAATCCGATTCACTCATATTACTGTTGCAACAAGAAACTCGATCCAATCATAATATTGTTGCAGCATGCAGCTTGATCGAATCACATTATCATCAATAATCAGTATCCGCTCATTATTCCCTTGGTGCCAAATTCTCAAATTTTTAACAATATCCAACTCTCCGACTCATGAACATGTGTATGAAATAATATAATAAAGAAGTACACGACATAACAATTAGAATACGAATAAAATCCTAAATAGCTAAAAGATGGCTATGGCGGCTAATCATGTAATTCAATTTATCACAATGGCTCAACAAGCTAGCTCAACATGCATAAGTCTAATCATATTATTTAACATGAGTAAATTAATTCATATAACTACCAAAATTATGAAGCGATTAAGACAAGTGCATGACTATGGATTAACAAGAAAGCTCAACATGGAAAGATAATCCTCTATGCTCAAATTAACAAGTCATAACCGTAAGCATGCTTCTAAGCCATAATAATTGGATATCACATAGTCATAGAATCAAAGAAACATGGATACATAGACCAAATAGGGCATAATTATAATCCAACTCTATCGGATATGGTCATAACCTAGATACACATATACGCTCGTCACTTCGCATATACATGGCTCCTAAATTGAGCAACAAGTAGAAAATAAATCACCTATGGGGAAGATTCCCTCTAACAAGGATAGACAAGAGACTTACCTCCACCCAGTAATAATTCGATCTTCCAAAATAGCTTTTTTCAATCAACCTCCAAACGACTCAAATCTAGTAAAATACAACTCAATACGTCAAATAAATCTATAACAATCAATTCTAAATATTAAAGCTTCAATCTTTAATGAAATTCTCAAAACTCAACAAAAGTCAACTCGACCCCCATGGTCAACATCCGAGTTAAGGGGTTAGATCCCGTCTACTCATAACCCCACGAGTTCAACTATGTGATTAGATTCCAATATAGAGTCTAAATTTACCATCAATTCCTGAAAATACACTCTCTTAATATGTAGACAAAAATTTCCAAATTTCTCTTTCAAATTCCATGCTATAAGTGTATAATAACCTGTTTGGCCAAGCTTCTCAAATCTTAGAATCACTTTTTTTTTAAAGTTGAAGTGTTTGGCCAAGCTTTTGGAAGAAAAAAGTGCTTTTGAGGAGAAGTAGAAGCAGTTTTAGAGAAGTAGAAAAACGTAGCTTCTCTGTAACGACCCGACCGATCATTTTGCTTATTAGAATCCTGTTCCCCTATATAAGACTCCCCGTACATACTTTTACTGTTTTATGACTTACGGGGATGGTTAGTTTGGGATTTGATAGGGTTCGGGTTGAAATCGGAACACTTGGTTCCTTAAGGTTGGCTAAAAGGTCTAAGATTTACTTCGGTCAACGTTTTGAGTAAACGACCTCGGAATCGGGATTTAATGATTCCAATAAGTTTGTATAATGATTTCGGACTTGGGCATATGTTCGGATCAGGCTTTAGATAACCTGGGAGCGTATCGGCGCCTAATAGTGGAAGTTGGTTCTTTGAAGGTTTTGAAGTTCTTTAAATTTGGTTTGGAGTAGGTTTTGGTGACATCGAGGTCCAAACGGGATTCTGAGACCGGGAATAGTTCCATAATGTCATTTAAGACTTGCACGCAAAATTTGGTGTCATTCCGAGTACTCTAAGAATGATTCGACGTGTTCGGAGCAATTTGGAAACTTGAAGTTCATATTTTGATTCAATTTGGTTTGGGGTGTGATTCTTGGTTTTGTTGTGTTTCATGCGTTTCGTGGGTACGAGCGAGTCCGTTTTATGATTTCAAACTTATTGGTACCTTTGGACGGGGCCTCGGGGGCCCCGGATTCCATTCAGACGGTGCACGAATTGAGTTTGGAACTCATGAAGGCTGCAGGTGCACCAATTTCTGGTGAGCCCCTACCTGCGAGCTTTGGACCACGGGGCGAGGGTTTTCGCCCCAGAAACAGTTCTGGAGCGTTTGGCCAGGGTCCGCATGTGCGAATTTTTATGCGCACCCGCGAACGCACAGGTGCGATACGTAAGGGCGCAGGAGCGGACCCAGCCGCAGGAGCGGCACTCTTGCCGCAGAAGCAAAACCAGCTGACCTTATGCTTTTCCGCAGAAGCGGACCTTTTCCCACAAAAGCGATGCCGCGGATGCGGCCCAACAACCGCAAAAGCGGAAATCGCTGGAGGCATACCCCAATTTAATGCGGGACTTAGCCATTTTTGAGCTCATTTATTTAATTGTTGGACGATCCTTGGAGCTCTTAGAGAGGGGATTTAACCTAGTACTTTGAGGTAAGTAATTTCTATACAATGTGAGTTAAATACATAGTTTTTGGGTAGATTATAACATGTAAATTATTGAAAACCATGGGTTTAGGTGACAACCTAGGTTTTTGATAAAAATGGGATTTAACCACGAAATTTGTTATGGAATTTAGTAAAAATCATATACTAGAGTTCATGAGGTTACGGGTAACAACTTTCTTCAAATATTTTAGGAATCCGGGATCGGGATTTCATGAGGTGAATTTTAGGAATTTCTTCAAATAGGGTTGGGAAATCACTTTGATAGTTAGGATATGAACTTTTGAACATGTATTGATCGTTTTATATAACATTTGACTAGTTTCGAGTCGTTGGGCACCGAATTTAGGGTTCGAGCACAATCTTGGATCGGAAAGTAAGCTTTGAGATAAGATAAGTCTCTTTTCTAACATTGTAAGAGGGAATTAACCCCATAGGTGAACTTATTTAAAATGTGCTTCTATTTATGGGGGCTACGTATACACGAGGTGACGAGAGTCCGTGCGTAGCGACTATTTATGCTTAAGTCCGGGTAGTTTTAATTTACACCATGCTTTGTTGGCATCGTTATTTGATTATGCTTATTAAAATTCTTTGAATAGATATGAGGTTAAGGATTTTCAAGTTTTTAAGGGTTTTAGTTAAATTTCTTATTTTGAAAAGAATTGAGGGATATTAGGATAACTTGAGAAATTCTATGTTCAACCGCGTCGCAAGTATATTCCGCGAGCAGGGTAAATTTCTACTACTCTCATGCGAGCGGGCCGTTCACCTCGGCAGGTTAATAGATGCGTCTATGGTTTGTGCCGTTCGACCATTGGTAGTGCACACAGTATATGTATATTTATATTCGGATCGGGTCGTACGTCCTCGGCATAATTCATGCATAATAATACTGGAAGCCATATTATATTTGATATTGTTTCATTGGCTTGAGAGGTTAAATGGTTGAATGAGGGAAATGATTTGGTATTTACTAACGGTGAAAGGATTGTTTATTTATTTCCTACTCCGAGTTATATTGTTATTTACATATATCATGTTTAATTAGGATTCCACATATTTTATTGTTGGCCTATAGTAATAGTCGAAGTCGACCCCTCGTCACTACTTCTTCGAGGTTAGACTAGATACTTACTGAGTACACGTTGTTTATGTACTCATGCTACACTTCTGCACTAAATGTGCAGGATCTGAGGCAGGTGCATCTGGATATCAGTCCGGTGCGCATACTTGACTACTCCGAGACTTTGCGGTGAGATGCCTTCTGAGCCCGTTCTACAGCAGCCGAAGTCTTCCTTTTGCTTTATTTTTCTGTCTATTTCATTTCAGATAGTAGTGTAGTATTCTTTTATATATTCTACTAGTAGCTCATACACTTGTGACACCAGTTCTTGGTGATTCATGCTAGCAGACACTTGAGGGTTTTTGGGTTATTTTGTCTATCTCTCATTTTATTGAAATTCTTACTTCTTATTTATGCACAAACTAAAAGCTCAACAAATTTTAAATCTTTAAAAGAAAGGATCACGGAGTTAGTTCACTGTAGGCTTGCCTAGAGGTAACGTTGGGTGCCATCACAACCTGTAGCAGAAATTGGGTCGTGACAACATGGTATCAGAGCGCTAAGTTCACGTAGGTCTTACAAGTTATGAGCAGGCCTAATAGAGTCTTGAGGATCGGTGCGGAGACATATGTACTTATCTTCGAGAGGCTATAGGGTGATAGAAAACTACTCTTTCTTCATCTCCTATCGTGAAGCGATGTTATACTAAGTGTCTTTCTCTTATTCTCTCAAAGATGGTGAAAACACCCATGGCGGATGTTCCGGACCTGGTAGGAGTTGTTCCCCCTATTGCTAGAGGCCGAGGCAGAGGCCGGGAGAGGGCACCAGCTCGAGGTAGGGGACGAGGACATCCCAGAGTGTCCCCATCTACCACCAGCGGATCCAGTAGAGGATCCCGCTATTGAGGAGCAGGGCGAGGTGCCTGCGGCAGAGCCAGCCCCGGTAGATTTCATGTCAGCACCGGGCTTTCAGGAGGTTATGGGTCATATGCTGCAGTTCATGGATACTATGACCTAGGCTGGTTTATTTCAGGCAGACCCAGCCACATCTCAAGTGGGAGGGGGAGCACAGACCCCTACTGCTCAGGCTCCGGGACATGCAGCTACCGTATATCAGACCCTGGGTGCACTACCCATGGGCCTTCCCAGCCAGTTCAGCAGTTGTACCTGAGCCTAGACCAACTACGATCGGCGAGCCGCAAAAGTTATTGGACAGATGGACCAGGCTTCACCCTCCTGTCTTCGGAGGTGAGCGACATGATGACCCCCAAGACTTCATTGACAGGTGCATGGATAGACTACACAACATGAGTATATTAGAGTCCCACGGGGTGGACTTCACTACTTTCCAACTGGAGGGTATGGCCCGTAGATGGTGGCAGTCACATCTTCTCGGCAGACCAGCAGGTTCTCCTCGCATGACTTGGGATCAGTTTACACGCCTTTTCTTGGACATGTATATTCCACCCTCCTAGAGGGAAGAGTTGCGATCTCAGTTTGAGCAGCTCTGGAAGGACCAGATGTCGGTGACTGATTATGAGGCAAGATTCTCTGAATTATCTCGCTATGCATTGATGATACTACCTACTGAGACAGAGAGAATACGAAGGTTTGTTGTGCGGTTGCACTCCGGTATTCGGTCCACTATGGCCCAAGAGGTTGAGATGGGGACCTCTTACCAGCTAGTTGTGAAGATAGCTCGAAGGATTGAGGGTTATCGTCAACGGGATCGAGAGCAGATGCCGCAGGACAAGCGGTTCCGTCATTCGGGAGGATTCAGTAGTGCCCCATCCGGGGGCAGAGGTCAGTTTGGGAGGGATCAGCCTAGCAGGCCCACAAATCCAGCGCCACTACCTCCTCGGGGTGCTCCAGTGCAACCTTATTTTAGTGCCATGCCAGAGAGTTCTTACCGCCCACCAGCTATTCAGGATTCTTCCAGTGGGTATTCAGGCCATCAGGGTCAGACTTTAGGGCAGCAGTCTATTGTGCTGAGAGGTTGCTACAAGTGTGGGGATCCGAGCCACATGAAGAAGGTTTGTCCCAGACTTCGGGGCAAGGCAGTACAGCAGGGCCATCAACCCATGATTTCAGCACCAGCCGTCCGACCACCCATAGACGGAGGGCAGGCGGGTAGGGGCCGTCCTTGAGGTGGAGGTCAGGCAGGGGGAGGTCAGCCAGATACTGTTCAGTCAGGCGGAGGCCAGCCAGCCAGCGCTCCAGCTAGGCACTATGCTTTTCTGGCCAGACCAGATGCTGTGGCCTTAGATGCCCTGATCACATGTATTATTCTTGTCTGCGGTAGGGATGCTTCGGTATTATTTGATCCAGGGTCTACCTATTCATATGTGTCATCTCTGTTTGCTCATTTCCTGGATGTTCCTCGTGAGTCCTTGGGTACTCTTATTTATGTGTCCACTCCTGTGGGCGATTCTGTTGTTGTGGATCAGATCTATCAGTCCTGTGTGGTCACATTCTATGGTTACAAGACTAGAGCGGATCTCCTATTACTCGATATGACCGACTTCGAGGTTATCCTGGGCATGGACTGGTTATCCCCATATCATGCCATCCTTGATTACCATGCCAAGACTATTACCTTAGCGATTCCAGATTTTCCTATATTGGAGTGGAAGGGTTCGTCTGTCAGTGCATCTAGTAGGGTTATCGCTTTTCTGAAGGCTCGACATATGGTCGAGAAGGGTTGTTTGGCTTATCTAGCCTATGTTCAGGATACTACCGTAGAGACTCTAGCGATTGACTCAGTACCAGTAGTCGGGGAGTTCTTCGATGTGTTTCCTTTTGACCTTCCAAGCATGCCACCAGATCGTGATATCGATTTTTATATCGTCTTGGCTCTAGGTACCCAGCCTATATCTATCCCACCGTACTGTATGGCTCCAAAAGAGTTGAAGGAGTTGAAGGAACAGCTTGAGGAGTTGCTAGCAAAGGGGTTCGCCAGACCAAGTGTATCACCTTGGGGTGCACCAGTGTTATTTGTGAAGAAGAAGGATGGGACTATACGGATGTGCATTGATTACCGCTAGTTGAACAAAGTTACCATCAAGAACAAGTACCCGTTGCCACGTATTGATGATTTGTTTGATCAGTTGCAGGGTGCTAAGGTGTTCTCTAAGATCGACTTGAGATCAGGGTACCATCAGTTGAAGATTCGGGACTTGGATGTTCCGAAGACTGCTTTTCGTACTAGATATGGCCGTTATGAGTTTTTAGTGATGTCCTTCGGCTTGACTAATGCCCCAGCGATGTTTATGGATTTGATGAACAGGGTGTTCAGGCCATACATTGATTCGTTTGTCCTTATCTTTATTGATGACCTTTTGATCTACTCGCGCAGCATGGAGGAGCACGAGTAGCATTTGAGAGTGGTGCTTCAGACCTTGCAAGAACAGAAGCTATATGCTAAGTTCTCCAAGTGTGAGTTTTGGCTAGATTCTGTAGCATTCTTGGGGCATGTCGTATCAGGCGAGGGTATTAAGGTGGATCCTAAGAAGATCGAGGCAGTTCAGAGTTGGCCTCGTCCCACTACGGTGACTGAGATCAGGAGCTTCTTGGGGTTAGCAGGGTATTATCACTGATTTGTGGAGGGTTGCTCATCTATTGCAGCACCTTTGACTAGATTGACCCAGAAGGGTGCTCCGTTCCATTAGTCCGATGATTGTGAGGCGAGCTTTCAGAAGCTCAAGACAGCTTTGACTACAACACCAGTTCTAGTATTGCCTTCCGGTTTGGGGATGTATACGGTGTATTGCGACACTTCACGCATTGGTTTGGGTTGTGTATTGATGCAGGAGGGGCGGGTTATTGCATATGCTTCACGTCAGCTAAAGATCCATGAGAACAATTACCCCGTGCACTATTTAGAGCTAGCCACGGTTGTTCATGCTCTTAAGATCTGGAGGCATTATCTTTATGGTGTGTCCTGTGAGATTTACACGGATCATCGCATCTTGCAGCATTTGTTCAAGCAAAGGGATCTCAATTTGAGGTAGCGTAGATGGCTCGAGTTACTGAAGGATTATTATATCACCATTCTTTATCATTCGGGCAAGGCGAATGTAGCCGCGGATGCCTTGAGCAGAAAGGCAGAGAGTATGGGTAGCTTGGCATTCATTTCAGCAGAGGAGAGGCCACTAGCTTTGGACATTCAGTCCTTGGCTAACAGACTCGTAAGGTTGGATATTTCAGAGCCCAGCCGAGTTCTTGCATGCGTTTTTGCCCAGTCTTCACTATTGGAGCAGATCAAGGCTCGATAGTTTGATTATCCGCATTTGATGGTTCCCAAAGAGACGGTACTGCAGGGTAGTGCCAAGGAGGCTTCTATCGATGAGGATGGTGTTCTGCGACTCCAGGGTCGCCTATGTGTTCCTAATGTCGATGGCTTAAAGGAGAGGATTCTAGAGGAGGCACACAGTTCTCGGTATTCCATTCATCCAGGTGCTACAAAGATGTATCGTGACTGAGGCATCATTATTGGTGGCGGCGGATGAAGCTGATGTCGTTGTGTATGGTGGGAACTAGAATTGATGATGTACCTGCATTCCGGTTATAGCTGCCTCTTCTACTTGGTAGCTTTAGAATTATTAATCTGTTTATGTATATTTCGAACAAATAATGTATTTATTTCATACCATCTTTGTAAACTCTAAATCTTAGAACCTCATGATTTGTACTATCAGTCCTTGGGAAGTTGTAGAGAAGTTCAGTTATTTCATCACTATTTTCTCAGTAAATCTCATTTGAATTATTTATTTGTTATTTCGCTTATTTAGTGGGTTGGGTTAGGTGCCATCACGACTAGTTGGAATTTTGGGTCGTGACAATTGTCTTGTCATGTTGAGCTTTATTATTAATACTTAATCATACACTTGTCTTATTTACTCCATGTTTTGGTAGTTATATGGATTAATTGACTCATGTTAAATAATATGGTTATGAGGCTCCAGATTTCCGAGGACATGACACTTGATAGGAAGATGTGGAGGTCGAGTATTAGGGTTGTAGGTTAGGAGGTAGTTGAGTCGTGCCTTACTTCGTACCATTGTGGGACTAGCCATGTAGGGTTTTTGTCTAAAATAGTTATTGGCAATGTTGTGGCTTACTATTTCACTTTTCAGTGCATGTCCTATTTACTAGCTATCGCTTTTGCTTTACATCTTTCTTCTAGATTTCATGGTGTTTCTATTTTTCTTATGATTATTGTGGTGATACTAATATTTACTAATATTGTCTCCCTTTGCTTTGCATCTTTCTTCTGGATTTCATGGTGTTCCTTGTGATACTAATATTGTTTCCTTTTTGTCATTTTGTCTTTTTATTTTTTTGAGCCGAGGGTCTTTCGGAAACAGCCTATCTACTCCTTCAGGATAGGGGTAAGGTCTGCGTACACACTACCCTCCCCAGACCCCATTAGTGGGATTTTACTGGGTTGTTGTTGTCTGTTTAAATAATATGGTTAAACATGTGCATGCTTAAATAGCTTATTCAGCTGTTGTGATAAATTTAATTATATGATTAGCCATAGCCATCTTTTAGTCATATAAACTTTTATTCGCATTCTTATTGTTATGTCCGGTGATTCTTTATTATATTGTTTTATATACATATGCATGAGTGAAGAGTTGGTTGTTGTGGAAAGTTAAGGATGTTGGCACTACGAACACTATGAGCGGATATTGATTATTTATGATTGATTATTGATCATTAATTAAAAAATGACCAACGCTTGGATATGGATCCATTCCTATGGACTCAGGTGATTACCCTGATACTTTGGGCCCTGTGAGCATAGGCATATGCGTTTTAGTGCTCGGTTTGGATATGTGGCCTATGTCAGGCACATAGATTTGTGTTGTGAGGTATTACAACAACAACAACCCAGTATAATCCTACTAGTGGGGTCTGGGGAGGGTAGTGTGTACGCAAACCTTACCTCTACCCTGGGTAGAGAGGCTGTTTCCGATAGACCCTCGGCTCCCTCCCTCCAAGAACTCCCCACTTTGCTCTTGGGGTGACTCGAACTCACAACCTCTTGGTTGGAAGTGGAGGGTGCTCACCACTAGAGCAACCCACTCTTGTGTTGTGAGGTATTGAGAAAGGATTTTGAGCATGCACATATATATACATTGATTCATGCTATATTTTATATAAATGTTGTTGATATGTATCATGTCTTTATATTTGTAATATTGATATCTGATTTGGTCTCTTTTATCTGTAAAGCATGCCTAAGTTCCATATGAGTTGTGTTTGATCTTTTGTACTCAACTTTTGATACCATGCTTTATTCAATATCTTATTTATGCTTTAACTTGATTGTTGGACTGTTAGCGAGTGTGAATGTCAACCCCTCGCCACTACTTCTTCAAGGCTAGACTTGATACTTACTAGGTACCGTAATTTTGTACTCATACTACATTGCTGCACATTTGTTGCAGGTTCCGAGGCTGGTATTAGTGGCTACTAGAGGAGACTTTGTGGTGAGCTTCTTAGTTAACGATCCACAACATATGGATCCCCCTTGCCAACCTATATATTATATCGCTCTATTTATTTTAAGATAGACATTATTGTTCAGCTGACACTCTTTATCCTTGTTAGATGCTTATGATGGTTGTGACACTGAGTTGGGCCTTTGCTCTGTTTTTGGGTCTATCTCGTGATTCCTTGAGTCTTGTATATGTATCTACACCTGTGAGAGATTCTATTGGTGTTGACTGTGTGTATCGGTTGTGTTTAGTTGTTATTTGTGGTTTTGAGACCATACTTGATCTATTGTTGCTCAGTATGGTAGACTTTGATGTTATTTTGGGCATGGACTAGTTGTCGCCCTATCATGTTATTCTTGATTGTCACGCCAAGATGCTAACATTAGCTATGCCAGGTTTATTGTGGTTGGAGTGGAGGGGTACTTTGGATTATGTTCCTAGCCGGGTTGTATCCTTCCTTAAGGCTCAACAGATGGTTTAAAAGGGGTATGACACATATCTAGCCTTTATGAGAGATGTCAGTGGTGATACTCCTACTATTGAGTCAGTTTCGGTAGTGAGAGACTATCCAGATATGTTTGCAGCAGATCTTTGGGGCATGCCGCCCGATAGGGATATTGATTTTGGTATTGACTTATTGTCGGGCACTCAGCCCATTTCTATTCCACCATAGCATATAGCCCTAGCGAAGTTAAAGAATTTAAAGGAGCAGTTGCAAGAGTTGCTTGATAAAGGTTTCATTCGGCTTAGTGTGTCACCTTGGGATGCTTTGGTTCTGTTTGTAAAGAAAAATGATGGTTTTATGCGCATGTTTATTGATTATCGGTAGTTGAACAAGGTTACAGTGAAGAACAGATATCCATTGCCATGCATTGATGACTTATTTGATTAGCTACAGGATGCCAGAGTGTTCTCAAAGATTGATTTTTGGGCAGGTTATCATCTGCTAAAGATTCGGGATCTGGATATTCTAAAGACTGCCTTTAGGACACGGTATGGTCACTACGAATTCCTTGTGATGTCATTTGGGATGACCAACGCCCCAGCAGTATTCATGCACCTGATGAATAGTGTATTCCAACCCTATCTTGAATCATTCATCAATGTGTTTATTGACGACATCTTGGTGTACTCCTACAGTCGGGAGGATCACGAGCAACGCCTGAGTATCGTGCTGTACACCTTGAGAGAAAAGAAGTTGTATGCAAAATTCTCAAAGTGTGAATTCTGGCTTGATTCGGTGGCATTTTTGGCTCATGTGGTGTTAAGTGAGGGGATCAAGGTAGATTCGAAGAAGATTTAAGTAGTTCAAAGTTGGCCCATATTGTCTTCAGCTACTGAGATTCAGAATTTTCTTGTTTGGCCGGGTATTACCGTCATTTTGTAAAGGGTTTCTCATCTATTGTTGCACCTATGACCAGATTGACCCAGAAGGGTGCTCCTTTCAGATGGTCCGAGGAGTGTGATGAGAGCTTTCAAAAGCTCAATACTTCTTTGACTTCAGCCCCAATGTTAGTATTGCCTATGGGTTTGGGGTCTTACCCTAAGTATTGTGATGCGTCACGTGTTGGCCTTGGCGTGATGTTGATGCAAGACGGTAGGTTGATTGCCTACACGTCTAGACAGCTGAAGATTCATGAAAAGAATTATCTTGTCCACAACTTAGAATTGGCAGCCATTATTCATGCCTTGAAGATTTGGCGGCACTATTTGTACGGCATCCCTTGTGAGGTCTATACCGACCACTGGAGCCTACAACATCTGTTCAAATAGAAGGATGTTAACTTGCGGCAACGGAAATGGTTAGAGTTGCTTAAAAGACTATGATATCACCATTCTATATCATCCCGGGAAGGCTAATGTGGTGGATGATTCCTTAAGTCGAAAGGCGAGAGCTTGGGCAGTTTAGAATATCTAGCGGCAGTATAGAGGCCATTAGCATTGGATGTTCAGGCCTTGGCTAACCAGTTTGTTAGATAGGATGTTTCGAAGCCGAGTCGAGTTCTAGTTTGCGTGGTTTCTCGATCTTCTTTATATGACTGCATCATAGAGTGTCAGTATGACGACCCCTATTTTCCTGTCCTTAAGGACTCAGTACAGTACGGAGATGCCAAAGAGGTTTCTATCGGAGATGACTATGTGTTGCGGATGCAGGGCCGATTATATATACCCAATGTGGATGGGTTATGGGAGTTGATTCTTCAGGAGGCCCATAGTTCGTAGTACTCCATTCATCCGGGTCCACTAAGATGTATCAGGATTTTAGGCAGCACTATTGGTGGAGGACAATGAAGAAAGATATAGTGAAGTATGTAGCTCGGTGCCTAAATTGTCAGTAGGTGAAGTATGTGCACCAAAGGCCAGGAGGTTTACTTCAGAGACTTGAGATTCCCGAGTAGAAATGGGAGCGAGTTACCATTGACTTCATTGTTGAGATCCCACGGACTCAGAAGGAATTTGACATTGAATGGGTGATTGTTGATAGATTGACCAAGTTGGCTCATTTCAATCCAGTGGTGACTACCAATTCTTCAGAGAAGCTGGCTCAGATTTATATCCGCGAGATTGTCCGACTTCATGGTGTACCGATATCCATCATCTTTGACCGGGGCACGCAATTTACATCGCATTTTTGGAGAACCATACAACATGAGTTAGGAACACGAGTTGTGTTGAGCACAACATTCCACCCCCTGATGGATGGATAGTACGACTGCACCATTCAGATACTGGAGGATATTATTTGTGCCTGTGTTGTGGATTTGGGGGGTTCTTGGGATCAGTTCTTACTGCTTGTGGAGTTTTCCTACAACAACACCTACCAATCGAGTATTCAAATGGATCCTTATGAGGTCTAGTATGGGAGACAGTGTCGTTCTCCATTTGGACAGTTTGAGATGTGAGAGGCTAAGTTATTAGGCACGGATTTGGTTCGAGATGCCTTGGAGAAGGTCTAGTTGATCCAAGATCGTCATCGTACAGCCCAATCTATACAGAAGAGTTATGTGGATCGGAAGGTTCGTGATGTTGCATTCATGGCTGGAGAGCGGGTCTTGCTCCGGGTTTTTCCCATGAAGGGTGTTATGTGTTCGGGAAGAAGGGCACGTTGAGCTCTAGGTATATTGGACCTTTTGAGATCATTGAGAAAGTTGGAGACATGGCCTACAAGATTGCATTACCACCTAGTTTGTCTGCAGTTCATCCAGTGTTCCATGTTTCCATGCTCCAAAAGTATCACTATGATTTGTCCCATGTTTTAGATTTCAGCTCAGTCCAATTGTACAAGGATTTGTCTTATGTCGAGGAGCCGGTGGCCATCTTGGATAGGCAGGTCCAAACGTTGAGGTCAAAGAGCAATGCTTCAGTAAATATTCAGTGGAGAGGTCAACCAGTTGAGGAGGTGACTTGGGAGACTGAGCATGATATGTGTAGCCGTTATCCTCATCTTTTCATCACTTCACTTATGTCTCTATAAGGATAAATGTATGTTTTAAGAGGGGGAGGATGTAGCGACCCCGGCGGTCGTTTTGAGTATTTTAGCCTTGTTCCCATGTTTATTGCCTCCTCTATGTTATATTATGATTATGTGACTTGTCGGGGTGGTTGGTTTTGGTTTCGGGTGAGTTTCAAAGTGAAATGGGACACTTAATCCCTAAATTGGAGGCTTGAGTTGAAAGGGTTGATCAGAGTTTGACTTATGTGTAGTCGACTTTGGAATGGAGTTTTGATAGTTTTGATAGCTCTGTATGGTGATTTTGGTCTTAGGAGCGTGTTCGGATAGTGATTTGGATTCTGTAGATCATTTTGGATTGAATTGGCAAAAGTTATAAAGTTGAAGGTTTAGAAGGTTGAGAAGTTTGACCAAAAGTTGATTTTATTGATATCGGGGATGGATTCCGATTTCGAAAGCTGGAATAGGTCTGTTGTGTCATTTATGAAGTGTATACAAAATTTGAGGTCAAACCGAGTTGGTTTGGTATAAATCGGCGTTAGTTTTGGAAGTTGGATGTTCATGGTTTCAATAGGTTTATATTGGGTTGTGATTCATAGAATCGATGTTGTTTGATGTAATTTTCGGCCTCGAGTATGTCCGTTATGTGTTTTAGAACTTGTTGGTATATCGGACGGGGTCGCGGGGGCCCCGGGTGTGAATCGAATTGAAATCAAATCATTTTTGGACTTAATGGAATGCTGAAGTTGTTGATGCTTTGGTGCAATCATACCTACGCACTTTGGGACTCAGGTGAGGCACCGTAGAAGCATCCTGTGAGCCGCAGAAGTGAAAGTTAGGCTGGCAAGCTAGGATCGCAGGTGCGGTCATTCTTCCGCAGAATCAAACACGCAGAAGGGGCTGGCCTCCGTAGATGCGCTTTAGGGTCCGCAGATGTGATTTCTCAGGGGCTTAAGTGAGAGCAGCACCTGTGATGGAATTTCCGCAGGTGCGGAGCCGCAGATGCGGCTGAGGGCTCGCAGAAGCGAGATCACTAGGCAGAAAAGGGTGAATTCGAGAGTTTTATTTCATTCTTCATCTTTTGACTTAGAGAGCTCGGTTTGGGCCGATTTTGAGAGGGATTTTCAAGGAATTAATCGGGGTAAGTGATTCTAACTCGGGTTTGGCCATCATACATGAATCCATTATTATTTTTATCATTTAATTAGTGTTTTGAGTTGGAATTGATCGGGGTAAGTGATTCTAACTCGGATTTGGCTATTATACATGAGTCCATCATTGTTTTTATCATTTAATTCGGAGTTGGATAATGGCGGAAAAGGCTTACTAGTGGATTGAGTTAGCATGTTTTGAGGTAAATATCTTGCCTAACTTTGTGTGGGGAATTACCCCTTCGGATTGATGTTGTTTTGTGTTAAATTATGGTGCGTGAAAGTCGTGTACGCAAGGTGACGAGTGGGTACACGGGCTAAATATGGTAATTGACCGATTTAAGTTACGTAGATTCTTTTCATGCCTTTAATTGAATTGTCATAATATGTTATATTCATCATCATTACTCTATCCTTACATGTTTCACTTGACACTGTTAATACTTGTCTCATCTCTTAATTGTTATTTTCCCTTACATGCTAAGTTGTAGTTATTGTTTTCTCATTTCCTTGTTAAATACTTAACTGTTGAGTTACCTTACTTTATTTCATGGAATATCTTGTTGTTAAGTTTTGGTGTTGGAGTTGTAAAAGGCGATCACATTGAGGCAAAGTCATAAATTGTTCAAATACCATTCTTGTTGAGTTATTCACTTTCGGTTGCTATTGTTGAAACTCTTGTACATATTGTGATTGAGCCATAGGCTATTTATTGTGGAAACCTTATTATTGTTGACTTCTTTGGCAAGTTGTGGTGTTGGTTACTTGAGGTGCGATTTATGATATATTGTGATAGGATACGCATGTGGTGGTATAAGAATAGGGGTTGATACGCATGCGGTGAGATAAGGTGGGCTAAAATGCGGGTAGCTATTTTGAGAAAATGATTTTCAAACTAAATTCAAGGCTCCCTGGTGGTATAAGGAAATATTGAGATTTTGATTGTGAAATGAGACTACGAGGTCGTACCTCGGTAGTGATTCTTGTTGCTATCTTTCATTTAGATCATTTGCATTTTGTCTGCAGCATTTACTTGGCATTATTATTATGTGTTTCTCCCATGATGTCTTTATTGTCTTAATTTCAGTGTAGCTATTAGTGTTATATTTTCATCTTTGTATCATTTTTATTGTTTCTATTATTATACTATACTATACTTGTTCAATTTCTTTATTTATTCCAGTAGGTATCTTGACCTCACCTTGTCACTATTATACCGAGGTTAGAATTGATACTTACTGAGTACTGTTGTGGTGTACTTATACTACGCTTTTGCACATCTTTTTGTGCAGATCCAAGTATTTCATACCAGCCTAGGCATCCATGAGTTGAGCTTTGATCGGAGACTTCAAGGTATACTTGCCGGCATTCCCAGGCCTCGGAGTCATCCTCTATCTTAATTTCTATTTCATTCTCCTTTTATAGATACTGATGTATTAGGGATGTTTCAGAATACCAGTGTAGAGCTTATGACTTGGTCTCACCAGATATTGGGCGTTATTTCGGTTGTATTGTGGAGTCCTTTTTTATGATAGTTGTTGGTTTAATTAGAAGTTTTATTATTATTTCCGTAATTCTTCATATATGTTAGGCATACCTAGTCTTAGAGACTAGGTGTAATCACGACATCCTACGAAGGGAGACTGGGGTCGTGACATGTTTTTTTTTTAGTTTTTTGAGCTTTTGCAAAAGTTTGAATAGGATATACGAACCTGTTAGGATGATTGGACGGCGGTCCCGAAGGAGTCGGGTGAGTTTCGGGTGGTTTAGAATCATTTTGAGTCAAGTTGAGATTGTGGTTTTTCTGGTGTCAGGCGTTGAATTGCGATCGCGGAGCTTGTCTCATGATCACATGGAAGGATGGTGGTAGGGGTGGTTTTACTAATTGTGATCGCATGAGATGGCTTATGATCGTATAAGGTTAGCTGGAGAGGTATCGCGATCATGGAAGGATGTTCATAATCGCCTAGGAGTACTTTGGGGCGGGGGAGTTGCTCTTCGCGATCGTAGGAGATGAGTGGTGATCACGTAAGTTTTGGGGAGAAACTGAATTGTGATCGCAGTGGGTATGTCGCGATTATGATTAAGGAAATTTGGCCCATGGGTATTTTATGTCCAGATTTGGAGATTTAGCTTAATTTTACTATTTTGGGGTTTTGAAGAACGGGAGGAGGAGATTTGAAGAGCGGTTTAATTACAATTTTTAGAGTAAGTAATTTATACTTGTATCTGATCATATATCTTGATTCCATATCGATGTGTACACCTAAAATATCGAATTTAAGAGTAAAATATAAGGGTTTTGTCTACAATCTAGGAAAGTGTAATTTGAGATTTTGGACATTTATTTGGACTTGAATTTAGAAACTAACAACATATTTAGACTCGTGGAGTTATGGATGAACGGGATCTAGTAATAAACTTGGGTTTTGATCTTGTGGGCTAGTGTTATCTTTTATTGACTTTTTGAAAATTGATTAAAGATTTAATATCTATTATTTATAATTGATTTCTATAACTTTATTTGACCTTGTTAAGTGTTGTTTGGCTAGATTCAGAGCATTTGCAGGTCACGGAAAGAGGTATATGTGTGATTGGAGGCTAAAGCTTATTCCAAAAGATGTAAGTATCTTGCCTAATCTTGATTTCAGGGAAACAACCTTAGGATATGTCCTTGTTTGCTAACTGTGATGTATTTGGGAAAACATATATGTGAGGTGACGAGCGTACATCCAGATGCCATAATTTATTCATGTTCCGGATAAATTTTAGGATTCTTTATGTCTTGTTTGGTTGTGTGTTCTTCTTTACTTATGCTTTATTTGCTTGTATGACTATGTGAGATTATTTATTCATGCTAAAGATTATGTTTATGTTTTTATCATCCTTATTTGACATGATGACCTATTATAGAGATATTTATGCACTTGATTTTGCCGTAGTCATACTTTATATCATGAGTACACATGCGCACTTTATTTATGTCCTTATGCATTTTAACTGTTATCTTATGAGCATATGCATACATCCTTAGTGGTAAAGAACTTATTTTGGATTGATGTAATTATTACACATTTGGACATCTTGAGCAGATTGATGTGGCACGAGGTTTTTGTCGTGCGGTTATGGTGATATTGATATTGTTATGGCACGAAGTCTTTGCCATACAGTGTGTAAATACAGATCCACCCCCCTAGGGTCTTCCTCCCATATTTCTCTCTTGGTGGCATACACGTAGAGTTTGTGAGATACTGATGAGTATTAGGTCATGATCATATTGGTTGATGAGTTAAACATAAAGGTGGAAGCTTTGACCATTCAAGTAAATGTTTTATGCCATATCATGCATATTATGTGCTTTATGTGTGTATTTTTAACATGCTACTCGATGCCTTTTATAACGATCCGATCAGTCATTTTGCGTAATTGCACCCCGTTTCCCTTTTTCATGCTTCACACATGTGTGTTTATGATTTTATGACTTGCGGGGTTAGTTAATTTCGTTCTAGGAAGCTTTCGGGTTGATTTGGACCGTTGATTCTTGACTTAAAAGTTTAGATTTGAAAATGTTGACCAAACTGACTTTTGTGAAAATGACCCCGGAACTGTATTTTTATGGCTCTGATAGCTTCGTATCGTGATTTCGGATTTGGACGTATGCTGGAAATTGATTTTCGACGTCCGTAGGTTGATTTATGTGCTTTGCCGAAATTTGGCAATATAAAGTTAAAAAATTTGACCGTAGGTTGACTTTTAGCTATCGAGATCGGAATTTGATTTTGGGACTTGGAATAAGTCTGTTATGGCATTTATAACTTGTCTGCAAAATTTGGTGTCTTTTGGAATTGATTTGATAGGATTCGCACGTTTAGTTGTAATTCTAGAAGTTCTTGAATTGTTTTTTAAAATCATGCGTTTTAGTGTTTGATTCATAGTTTTAGATCTTATTTTGTATTTTGATCACGCGAGCGAGTTCGTATGATATTTTTAGACTTATGTGGATTTTTGGTTTGGAGCCCCGAGGGCTCGGATGAGTTTCAGACATGTTTCGGAAGGTTTTTGGAGGGAAAATGGAAATCCAGTGTCTGGTGCCCTCTGGTGTGCAATTGTGAACACAAGAGTCGCATTTGTGGCCATAGCAGGGAACTTTCAGGTATCGCAAATGCGATGCCTTGGTCGCATTTGCGAAGCAAGTCTAGGCTGGCTAGGTTCGCATTTGCAATGATTTATATCGAAATTGCGAGGGCAATATGCTTCGCAATTGCGAGGGCAGCAGGGTTCGCAATTGCGAACCCATCTTCGCATTTGTGAAGAAGCTCCCCAGGCCTTCAGTGCCGCAATTGCGAGGTAGTAATCACAATTGCGAGGGTTTGCAATTTCGAACCCATATCGCAATTGCGATAATTGCATCTGAACGTAAGGCCTGAAAGTCGAGATTTTATCTCACATTCTCTCATTTTTGAACCCCTAGACTTAGTAGGAGGTGATTTGGAGAGGAGACTTTTACCTACAAACCTTAGGTGAATGATTATAATCTATTTCTAATCATATTCCATCAACATATCTTAGATTTTAACATCAAAACCATGTGAATCAAAGTGAAAACTTGTGAAACCTTGTCAAGTTTTTGAAAAATAAGAATTTGAGTTTTGAGAGTCGATTTGGACTCGGATATTGAAACTAATCACATATATGAACTCGTGAGCTCATGGGTAGACAGAATCTACCATTGGACTCGGGTTTTTGGCCGGGCAACTTTTGTTGACTTTTTGGGAAAAGTATAAAGATCTTAACTTTATCTATTGCAATTGAATTCCCTAGTATTGTTTGATGATATTGAGTAGATTTTGAATAGATTTGAGCCGTGTGGAGGCGAATTTTAAGGAAAAAGCTATTTCTGAGTGTTGAATTGGCCTAGTTGAGGTAAGTGTTTTGCCTGACTTCGTGTGGGGGAACTACCCTTTAGGATTGGTATTGTTTAATTCAATTGTGCTAAGTGAAATTCGTGTAAGCAAGGTGACGAGTGGGTACACGGGTTGTACGTGGAAATTGACTGGTTTAGGCTACGTGGACTATTTCCATGCTTTAATTGAAATGTCATATCATTTCTAAGTTATCATAGTTAATCTATCCTTAGTATTGTTAGTCTATCATTAGATGCCTTAATTGACTTGTTTAGCACTTGTTCTACATCCTACTTGATAAATTGCTCTCATGCTTAGTTGAACTTGTTGACTCTTTTTTTGTTACATGCTATCTCTTCATTGTTAATTATCATTATTTGAAGTTATTGTTCATATTATCTATTCCCTTATTGATTATCAATACTTGAAGTAATTGTCCATGTTATCCCTTTCCTTGTTGATTTCCATTATTTGAAACTCATTGTTAAATTTTATTTCTTTTATTGTGAGTTAGTCTTATCTAATATCGTGGTTACACATTATTTCTTTCATTGTTGAGTTATGTGGTGTTGATGTTATGAAAGTTATTAACACGTTGAGGAGAAAATGGTTATTGTTGAGACATTTATCTTATTGAGCATTTTACATTCCTTGTTGTTGATATTCTTGTATACGTTGTGGTGGAGCCATGGGCTATTGTTGTGGAACATTGGTATTGTTGTTGTTGTTGGCAAGTTGTGATATATGGGCACTTGTGGTGCGAATTGTTATTGTGATATGATATTGACGTGCATGCGGCGGTATAAGGCTTGGGGTTAATGTGCATGCGGCGATATAAGGTGGGACTTATGTACGTGTTGCTTGTAGGGGAACAACATGAAGCCACGCGGCGTCATAAGGTGGGCTAAAGTGCGTGTAGCTATTTTGGGAAAAATTATTTTCAAAACCTATTTCAAATGTAAGGCTCACGCGGCGATATAAGGAAAGATTATGATTGAAAATGAGAAATGTGAATACGAGGCGGTATCTCGGTTGTGATTCTTGGTTATATGAGGATGTACCTTGATTTTGATTTCATTATACACAAGGTGGTAGCTCATTGTGATTCTTGCTGTTAATTTCATGTTGCAAAGAGTTTTTGGTGAGAATATTTCTTGTTGTTTCATTCTTATCTGTTCTAGCAGTTGTTGTTCGTATATGACCACTTGGCTTTTCTTCAGTTGTTTCTTTTACGTATTCCCATGTTTAGATTTCGGTATCTATTCATGTTATTATCTTGTTTTATATCAGTTATTTCTTGCTTTCCATTATTTATCCTTATTACATTTTCATACTGTTTATTTATATCCTAGTAGGTATCTTGACATGGCCTCATCACTACTCTACTGAGGCTTGGCTTGATACTTATTGGGTAGCGTTGTGGTGTACTCATACTATGCTTATGCACATTTTTGTGCAGATCCAGGTACGTCTGCTCGTGTCGGTCGTTAGAGATTACCTGCTAGCTGCTTTGTATTTGAGACTTCAAGGTATGCCTGCTCAGCGTCCGCAGGACTCGAAGCCACCTTCTCTTATTCTCATTTACTATTGTATTTACTTCCAGACATTGATGTAGTAGTTACTCTAGTTATACTCTATAGAGCTTATGACTCAGTTCCACCGGTATTGAGGAGCATTTTGTTGAGATTATGTTTTGTATCGGAAGGTTTTTATCAGTTATTCAGCTTTGTTTCTAGCATTTTGATAATTGTTTTGTCAAGTTATTACTATTTGTTAGGATTTCGAGTCGTAGAGATTAGATGCCATCACGACATCCTACGAAGGGAAATTAGGGTCGTGACAAGTTGGTCAGAGCCCTAGGTTCATAGGTGTTACGAGTCATAAGCAGGTTTAGTAGAGTTTTGCGGATCGGTATGGAGACGTCTGCACTTATCTTCGAGAGTCTACGGAACTGTTAGGAAAACATCACTTCTTTGATTCCTTATTGTGTGAATTGGTTGATTTCCAAAACTAAATCTTTGACTTTCTATTCTCTCACAGATGGTAAGGACCACACAGTTGGATCAAACGATCAGACACTTGCGCCCCCAGCTAGAGCCATGAGAGGTCGAGGTCGGGGCAAAAGCTGAGGAGGGGCACGTGATGCAGCCAGAGCACCTGCCCGAGCTACGACAGAGGAGCCACCAGTAGATCCAGTCGGGCAACAGGCACCCGAGGTGCCTATTGCCACCCCAGCATATCATGAGACCCTTGCACAGTTCCTGAGCATGTACCTTAGCTCAGGTGGGGTTGATTCCACTTCCACCAGCCACATCTCAGGTTGGGGGAGGAGCACAGACTCCTGCGGCTCGTACCCTAGAGAAGCGGGTCCAGGTTGATCAGGTCCTAGAGGTTATACCGGTACAGCCTGTTGCTTTGGTTCAGCCTGTGGTTAGGGCAGCAACATCTGAGGAGGAGTAGCTTAGGCTCGAGAGGTTCAAGAAGTATCACCCTCCTACTTTCACTAGCTTGGCTTCAAAGGATGCACATAATTCTCTTAAGGAGTGTCATTGTATTCTCCGCACTATGGGCATTGTGGAGACGAGTGGGGCTGCTTTTACAATGTTCCAGCTAAAGGGAACGGCATATCAGTGGTGGTGAGCGTACGAGATGGGTAGCCCAGCCGAGGCAGCTTCACTTACATGAGATCAATTTTCAGAGTTTTTCTTAAGAGAGTTTGTTCCTCAGACTCTTCGGAATGCATGGCACGCGGCGTTTGAGCAACTATGCCAGGGTACTATGTCAGTGTTAGAGTATGCCCTCCGATTCAGTGATTTGTCCAGACATGCACCTGCTTTGGTTTCTACAGTCAGAGAGCGAGTTTGTCGATTCATCAAGGGGATCAACTATGTTATTAGGTTCAGCATGGCTAGGGAGTTGGAGTCAGATATTCTGTATCAGCAGATGGTTGAGATTGCACGGAGGTTGGAAGTTATGCAAGGCCATGAGAGAGATGATAGGGAGGACAAGAGGTTTTGTGGTATAAGAGGATTTAGTGGTGGTCACACTGAAGCTTCAGTCCTTCATGGTAGGGGCTATGTGAGCCGTCTAGTTCATTCAGCACTTCCAGCATCTAGTGGTGCTCCGGTTGTTCTAAGGTCTCAGGTTGCACACTTTGCTCAGCCACTTTCTAGTGCACCTCTTGCACAGGGTGCTTTCAGCGGTCAGTCTAGTTGACCAAGCCCGAGCCAGTCCCAACCGCCACGCCCACCGAGAGCTTGCTTTGAGTTTGGCGATACCCACCACATGGTCAAAGACTGCCCCAGATTCAGGAGGGGTGCACCTTCCCAGACTACTCAGGCTCCACGGATTCAGCCAGGCCCATAGACTTCCCAGGCCATGGTTGTTGCCCTAGTTACTCCACCCGCTCATCCAGCTATGGGCAGGGGACGAGCGGGTAGAGGTCAGCCTTATCTTAATTCATTCATCATTGTGTTTATTGACGATATCTTGGTGTACTCCCGCAGTTGGGAAGATCATGAGCAGCACTTGAGGATCGTGCTCGAGACATTGAGAGAGAAGAAGTTGTATGCAAAATTCTCAAAGAAATCTGAATTCTAGCTTGATTCGGTCGCATTTTTGGGTTATGTGGTGTCGAGTGAGGGGATCAAAGTATATCCGAAGAAGATTGAGGCAGTGCAGAGATGGCCCAGACTGTCTTCAACTACTGAGATCCAGAGTTTCCCTGGTTTGGCGGGGTATTATTATCGTTTCGTATAGGGTTTCTCATCTATTGCTGCACCTATGACCAAATTTGACCCGGAAGGGTGCTCCTTTCTGATGGACTGAGGAGTGTGAGGCGAGCTTTCAAAAGCTGAAGACTGCTTTGACTATAGCCCCGGTGTTGGTGTTGTCTACGGGCTCGGGGTCTTATACTATGTACTATGATGCATCACGTGTTCGCCTTGGCACGGTGTTGATGCAAGACGGTAGGGTGATTACCTATGTGTCTCGACAGCTGAAGACCCATGAGAACAATTATCCAATCCACGACTTGGAGTTGGCAGCCATTGTTCATGCATTATTTATACGGTGTCCCTTGTGAGATCTTTACCGTCCATCGGAGTCTACAGCATCTGTTCAAATAGAAGGATCTTAACTTGAGTTAGTAGAGGTGGTTAGAGCTACCTAAAGACTATGATATCACTATTCTATATCATCCCGGGAAAGCCAATGTGGTGGCCGATGCCTTGAGTCGAAAGGCGGAGTATTTGGGTAGTTTAGCATATTTACCAGCAGTAGAGAGGCCATGAACATTAGATGTTCATGCCTTAACCGACTAGTTTGTTAGATTGGATGTTTCGGAGCCCAGTCGAGTTCTTGCCTGCGTGGTTTATCGGTCTTCTCTATATGACCGTATCAGAGAGCGTCAGGATGACGACCCCCATTTGCTTGTCCTCAAGGACACGGTTCAGCATGGCGATGCCAATGAAGTTACTATTTGGGGACAATGGTGTGTTGCGGATATAGGGCCGGTTATGTGTGCATAATGTGGATGGGTTGCATGAGTTGATTCTTTAGGAGGACCATAGTTCGCGGTACTCCATTCATCGGGGTACCGCTAAGATGTATTAGGAATTAAGGCAACAATATTGGTAGAGGAGGATGAAGAAAGACATAGTGGAGTAAGTAGCTCGGATCCTAGATTGTCAGCAGGTGAAGTATGAGCATCAGTGACCGGGTGGTTTGCTTCAGCGGCTTGAGATTCTTGAGTGGAAATGGTAGCATGTCACCATGGACTTCGTTGTTGGGTTCCCACAGACTCAACAGAAGTTTGACGTTGTATGGGTGATTGTGGACAGGTTGACCAAGTCGGCTCATTTCATTCCAGTAGTGACTACCTATTCTTTAGAGCAGCTGGCTCAGGTTTATATCTGCAAGATTGTCGGACTTCATGGCTTACCGGTATCCATCATCTCTAACCGGGGTATGCAGTTCACATCGCATTTTTGGAAGGCTGTATAGCGTGATCTAGGTACACGGGTTGAGTTGAGTACATCATTTCACCCCTCACACGAACAGGCAGTCCGAGCGCACTATTCAGATATTGGAGGATATGCTTCATGCCTGTGTTATGGATTTTGGGGGTGCTTAGGATCAGTTCTTGCCACTTATGGAGTTTGCCTACAGCAACAACTACCAATCGAGTATTCAGATGGCTCCGTATAAGGCTCTACATAGGAGACGGTGGCGTTCTCCAGTTGGGTGGTTTGATCAGAGAGAGGCTAAGTTATTAGGCACAGATCCGATTCGAGATGCTTTGGAGAAGGTCAAGATGATCCAGGATCGGCTTTGTACAGTACAATCTTGATAGAAGAGTTATGCGGATCGGAAGGTTACAATGTTGCATTCATGGTTGGAGAGCGAGTCCTGCTCCGAGTTTCACCCATGAAGGGTGTGATGAGATTCGGGAATATGGGCAAGTTAAGCCCTAGGTATATCGGACCTATTGAGATCATTGAGAGGATTGGGGAGGTGACCTACAAGCTTGCTTTGCCGCCTAGATTATCTGCGGTTCATCTGGTATTTCATGTCTTTATGCTCCGGAAGTATTACGGGGATCCGTCTCATGTTATAGACTTCATCACAGTCTAATTGGATGACGATTTGACTTATATTGAGGAGCTTGTGGCTATCTTGGACCGCCATGTCAGGATGTTGAGATCAAAGAATATTACTTCAGTGATGGTTCAATGGAGGGGTCATCCGATCGAGGAGGCGACCTGGGAGACCGAACATGACATGTACAGTCATTATCCTCATCTATTCACCACTTCAGGTATGTCCTTATGCACGTTCGAGGACGAAGGTTTGTTCTAAGAGGGGGACAATGTAACGATCCGATCGGTCTTTTTTTGTAATTGCACCCCGTTTCCCTTTTTCATGCTTCACACATGTGTGTTTATGATTTGATGACTTGCGGGGTTAGTTAGTTTTGTACCGGAAAGCTTTCGGGTTTATTTGGACCCTTGATTCTTGACTTAGAAGTTTAGATTTGAAAATATTGACCAAACTTTGACATTTGTAAAAATGACCCCGAAACTTTGTTTTTATGGCTCCGATAGCTTCATATCAGGATTTTGTACTTGGACGTATGCCCGGGATTGATTTTGGAAGTCCGTAGGTTGATTTATGGTGATTTGCTGAAATTTGGCAATGTAAAGTTGGAAAGTTTGACCATAGGTTAACTTTTAGCTATCGAGCTCAGAATTTAATTTTGGGACTGGAATAGGTCCATTATAATAGGAGTTAGAACTTGTCTGCAAAATTTGGTATCGTTTGGAATTGATTTGATAGGATTCGGATGCTTAGTTGTAATTCTAGAAGTTCTTGAAAATCGTTTTGAAAATCATGCGTTTTAGTATTCTATTCGTAGTTTTAGATGTTATTTTTTGTGTTTTAATCGCGCGAGCGAGTTCGTATAATATTTTTAGACTTGTGTGGATGTTTGGTTTGGAGCCCCAAGGGATCGGATGAGTTACAGACATGTTTCGGATGGTTTCTAGACTGAAAATAGAAATTTGGTGTCGGTGCCCTCTAGTGTCCAGAGTCGCATTTGCGACCATATCAGGGAACTTCGGGTATAGCAAATGCAATGCCTTGGTTGCATTTGTGAAGCAAGCCTGGGCTGGCTAGGTTCGCATTTGCGATGATTTATGTCGCAATTACGAGGGAAGCAGCGTTCGCAATTGCGAACCCATCTTCGCTTTTGCGAAAAAGCTCTGCATGCCTTCAGTGCCGCAATTGTGAGGTTTTCGTACGTTAAAGTTTCTTCGTAAGTTGATCAACGTAAGCTCGGGAATGAGATTAATTTTGAGGATATAGGTATTTATGTTATTATAACAGGTGTCGTGAAGGTTAGAGGATAAACAAATCGAAGAAAATGAGTTCCGTTGAAGTTTATTAATTTGAGATAAAATACGGTCCAAGCTATAACACCCCGTATTTATGAACTAGTGCCATACAATATACCACATGACTGTGATAGTAACGTGTACTAAATATTTACACGTGTAAATGGGGTTTTGACGACAAATCAAATGGGTATTCAATTAATGACATGTCAAGTGGTTAAAGGCCCCCTTTAAAATATATTTTACTTTGTTGGCTTCCTCTATATATATGGAAGGTGCTGCACATTAGTATTATATATACATAGAGACACACTATATACATTTTCTTAACATCTTAAAGTGGAGAAATTTTTCTTTAGGAAAATATGGGCAGCAACATAATTTTCGTGGTGTGCAGCAACGTTTTCTGTATTTGTTTGAAGATAAATTACATTTCTTCTCAACAAAAAGATACTAAATCCTACGACTAAGGAGAACACGAAGGAACATAACGATTATACTCACGTCGGTTTCCTTTAGGGGATAGCAAATCGGAGATTTCTTCCAAGTGAAGTAAGGTAGAAGAAGAGTATTTCATGACAAATAAGGTAAGATTTTTCCTCTCCTTAGTATATTTAAATTCGTCTAGGTCATGGCTAAATTGTGGGCTGAAAATTATGGAATTAATAGTGAAAAATCATATTTTGACGTTGTTGTTGTTGTATCGACTATTCGATAATTTTCTAAGTTTTGTTGTGGCTGAAAATTGTTGGAGTAACTTGAGTTACAATTGGTGTAGTCATTGATATGTGTTTTGAAGGAAAGAAAAGATTAGAAAAGTATGGTTAATAACCGTAGCCAAGCTTTCTGCTCATTGTATCATTGTTTGGGTTGTAAATCTTGTTATAGGAATTGCTAGTTGTGTTGTTGTAGTACCTTGACAATGGTAGGCTTGAGAGAATGTTAAGAACAGGGGAAATACTCCATTTCATTGTAGGATAGATTATCTTCCGTTATGCGATTAAGAGAATTTTTCGTATAGTTGACAATAGTATTATTCTTGTTATCGTATAGATTGTGAAGCGGATACGAGTTGTACTCTTGAGCAAGTGGGTCAAGACCAGGTATGTTAAGGCTATCCCTTATTTCCTTTTGGAATGATCCCTATGATACAAATGAAACGAGCAAACGCACAATTTTCATAAATACCTCTATTCATAGAAGCACTAGGGGTGACTATGTTCTTGATTCCCCATGTGTCTTATTATTATATCTTCTGTTCATGGGTCTCAGAAAAATATGTAGTTGATGAAATTTATCCGAAGGCATATTGATCTCATGACATACTAAGAAATCTTATTAACTTACTTCTTATGCATTGCATTCATTTATACATGCACATTGACCCATGACCAGATGGCGTTATATATGCATATATAGATGTATATGACCAGATGGCGTTATATACGATCCACCACCTGATCAGTTGGGATACGTTGATGATTTCGCCCACAGAGGCCGAGATGATATGATGGGATGCCCTCATAGGCTTGATGTCGTTATGTACACATATACTTATGCATGATATGACATTTATATGCACATGCATGACATTATAAATATTTCAGGATTCACAAAGTTATTTAGACTTACAGGCGGATTCCTTTACCCCATACTTCTTTTATCTCTTCTATGTACTGATTTTCATGCCTTACATACTCGGTATATTATTCGTACTGACGCCCCTGTTTCCTGGGGCCTGCGTTTCATGCCCGCATGTGTAGGTAGACAGGCTGATGGTCCCTCTTCTTAGGATCCTTGCTCAAGCGAGAGTTGGTGTGCTCCATTTGATCTGGAGTTGCTTTTGGGTTTTGGTATGATATGTTTGTGTATATATATGGGTATGATGGGGCCCAGTCCTATCCTTTATACAGATGCACACTCTATTAGAGGTCTGTAGACAGTCATGTATAGTCAGATAGTATGTGGCCTTGTCGTTTCACCCTACCGTATTCCGTATATATATGTACATATATCTTTTGGGCATGTTTTCTTGCGTATGTTATTCACATAATTCAGTATTTTACTGCCAGACGTTATGCATTTCCTACACTTATTTCATGTTTTATCTTAGACGTATGCTTAGGGGTGTTCGACGGGTAGGCTCAGGCACTCGTTATGGCCCATCAGTTTGGGTCGTGACAAAAGTGATATCAGAGCAGTTCTGTCCTAGGGTTTTTTACAGACCGTGTCTTATAGAGTCTTGTTTATGAGTGTGTTGTGCACCACATTTATAAACAGGAGGCTACAAGACATATAGGATGTTATACTCTATTCTTATCTTAGATCGTGTGATATAAGGATTCATTTTCCTAACGATATGTTATGTTTTCAGCGATGCCTCCGAAAGCTACAGCCGCCCAGAAAGGCAAGTCTGTGGCTGATGAGACTACTAGTCGAGCACCATAAGTTACTAGGGCTCGGGGAGAGTCTCATAGTGAGATTCCATCTCAGACTTCACATACCCCGCCCTCTCCAGAGGAGCTCCGAGGGGCACCAGCTCCAGCGCCTGCCCTTATAAACCCAGCTCCTCAACCAGATGCACCAGGTCAGGAGATGAGAGATGCTATTTGTCATGCCCCAAACTCGGAGAGCGCGACCGTTGCTCAACTGAGTAAACCCGGCTGAGCAAGCCTGTTTGATTTCATTCTACCCAAATTCATCTCTGAATAAAGAGGAGATGTACTCCGTTAATCAAATACTGAAAAGGTTTCATTAACCACTTCCATTTCATTCCCATTAACAGCATCATTCAATATTTCCAAAATAGTACGAGTTAATAGATTTAATGAAAAACATGTTGCCAAATTCCAACAACTCTAATTCAATTCCCAACATCAAACACCACCACAACCTATTTACGGATCCTCTAAGTACAACTGAAGAGTAATATGGAAATACCGGTAACAAGGCCCCAGCTATACCTCAAAACACACTACATGAGAAACAAAAAATATATGACCCCGAAATAAAGGGGGCTCACCAAGTCAGCTGAAGAGAGTGTACCGCTATCACAAATCAATGCCGCCTGTTGTGGAACCACCTGTATCCATTAAAGATGCAGCGCCCCGATAAAAGGGACGTTAGTACTGTTGAATAGTACTAGTATGTAAAGCTAAAAGTCCTCTTTCAAAATAGAATGACCATATAAGAAAAGAAAAACCATAGAAATAGAAAGTCACAATAAAATATATCCAAATGCCCAATTGAAACATAAAAATTTTCAAAATACGAAAATAATATATATTTTTGGTTGGGAGATCATTAGCACCGATATACGGTGGTCTTTGTTAGCAGGAGTCTAATCATGCCCGATCGGCTAGGCCATCTTCTAACGAACAATGTGGTTTGACATGTGATGCGAAAGAAAGTTGTTACCAAGAGTAGTACCACCATATGCGCAACATGGCGCCCGATCTCCACTCAATCAGCTAGGCTGCCTTCCCACATATGCCGTGTGGGTTGACTTTTCCAATTCACAACTATTACAAGTTTCATACCAATTAAGGATAATAATCACAATTTCACCAATATTTCAATTTCATCCCAAATAAGGGGAATAATCACAATCCACCCCTATACCGGCAGGTGTAGTTTCAAGTGTGGGCCTTATGACCCACCCTTCCTCGGTTTTGCTAATGATACTCCCAAAAATATTTTTTATTATTTGATTTGAACACAAAGGTAACATAAATATAATTGTACTCACCTCAAATTCTTTCACATTATATAAATTCTCATTAGTATTTCCAGTCACTCACAACAACAATATTTCCTTGGCTCATTTGGCCATTCACAAGATTCTTTATTCCTGGCACGGTGGTCGTATTTCATGTTCCATACTTTCACCTCTTTTATTTTCAAGAACACCATCAAATATCAACATACATAATATTTCAGAAATCATATACTTCAAATCCATTTGTAATGGGAACTTTAAACACAAAAGGTTTCTTCCCAAAGAATAAGGCATACCAACCAGCAATAGAAACACACATCAAAATCATAAACAATCAATACACCATTTATTCTTGCAATACTCTTCCCCAGAAATTACAATGTACAATTTCAACACCTGAGTATGTAAGAACTCGAATCACACTGGATATATTTATAAGCAAAGCATTAGTTAAAGCAGCCACTTATGGGCATGAATTGAGTACAAAAGCTTTTAGGCAATTCTATTTCCGAAATCATTTTTAAACAATTGAGTCGAGGCTCATTTGATATTATTTATCGCATTCTCTCATTTCATTTGCACTACTAGCCACAATCATAACTTAAATTCTTGGTATGTTGGCCACACTCTATATCCGTAATTCACTTATTTCATTTTCAAGCATCTTTATAGATTATCAACAACAAGATAATTTTCATCAAGACTTTAGGTAAACATATGAGCAATTTATAGCCTTAAACATATCGAGTTTTTCCCATACAATTTGGCATACTAGCTTTCATTTGAAACACGACTCAAAGCCATAACATCTTAATACGCAACCCATACTTTCAAACTCACGGGAATATTATAGAATTCGATACTAAGAGAGAAGGTTTAGCCAACATACCTTGTCCGAGATTTTCTTAAGTTACTACAACGCCTCAACACTTCTAGCAATAATAATCTATAGGAAGATAGCGAAAATCGGTTAATATTTAGAAGGATTTCCATGATGTAACTCTCTTATGAATTTTGTCAAACACCTAACATGCGAAATAGACCACAACGCTCTACAATGTAGATACTTTCATCCCTCAACCAATTTCAACAAGAAACTATCAAAAATGGCTCATTAACCCCACATACTACAACTTTGTGTCACATGCATGGCCTATTTCTAACCCCACAATATATTTGAACTCATAACCTCTTGTATGAAATCTTAGAAGTAGGACTTACCCGGATGAAGGATAATCTAGTGATTGACTTCCTTGATTCTTGAAGATTGGTGCAAGATTGGATGATTGGGAGGTTAGGTTTTCTCCTTCTCTCTCTAAAATGCTCTCATCCCTCTCTAGACTCACCAGAAAATCATCCCAAATAAATCCCCAAGGAAATGTTTCAATGAATTTAACCCACTTAGCATGCCTCCTACTAATCTTACCTTGACTCTTCAAGTATTTCAAGGATTCATGGTCAGTTTTAATGACAAACTCTCTTGGCCACAAGTAATATTTCCATGTGGCTAAAGCCCTTACCAAAGCATATAGCTCTTTGTCATAAGTGGAATAGTTCAATGTGGCTCCACTCAACTTCTCACTAAAGTAGGCAATAAATTTAGAATCTTGCATCAAAACAACACCTATTCCTTTACCAGAAGCATCACATTCAATTTCAAAAGATTTAGAAAAATTAGGCAATTGTAACAATGTAGCAGAACATAACTTTTTTTTCAACAAGTTAAAATCATCATCTTGTTCTTTTCCCCATGTAAAAATCTTATCCTTTTTAATAACTTCAGTTAAAGGAGAAGCAATGGTGCTAAAGTCTCTCACAAACCTCCTATAAAAACTAGCAAGTCCATGAAAACTCCTAACTTCAGTTACACTCTTAGGTTTTGGCCATTCTTTTATTGCTTTAATTTTCTCTTCATCGACCTCAACTCCTTTAGAACTAACCACAAAACCCAAGAAAATCACACGATCCACACAAAAAGTACACTTTTTAAGATTAGCAAATAAGAGTTGCTTTCTAAGAACTTCAAAAACTTGTTTTAGGTGTTCTACATGCTCTTCTAAAGTGTTAGAAAAGATNTTATCAAGTCCATGAAAACTCATAACTTTAGTTACACTCTTAGGTTTAGGACATTCTTTTATTACTTTGATTTTCTCTTCATCAACCTCCACTCCTTTAGAACTAACCACAAAACCCAAGAAAATTACACGATCCACACAAAAAGTATACTTTTTAAGATTAGTAAATAAACATTGCTTTCTAACAACTTCAAAAACTTGTTTTAGGTGTTCTACATGCTCTTCTAAAGTGTTAGAAAATATCAAGATATCATCGAAGTACACCACAACAAATTTTCCATGAAAATCCTTAAAGATATGATTCATTAATCTCATGAAAGTGCTAGGTGCATTAGTCAAGCCAAAAGGCATAACTAACCACTCATAAAGCCCATATTTGGTCTTAAAAGCAGTTTTCCATTCNATACACCACAATAAATTTTTCCTGAAACTCCTTAAAGATATGATTCATTAATCCCAAGAAAGTGTTAGGTGCATTAGTCAAGCCAAAAGGCATAACTCACCGCTTATAAAGCCTATATTTGGTCTTAAAAGCAGTTTTCCATTCATCTCCAAGATTCATTCGAATCTGATGGTAACCACTTTTTAGATCAATTTTAGAAAAGATTTTGGATCCATGTAATTGATCCAACATGTCATCAAGACGAGGAATAGGAT